>JASDQU011309980.1:0-25276 GCA_032191745.1 Picea mariana
AGTGTTTTAACAGTTCCATCAAACATTTTAATTCGGATGATACCAATCCCCACAACTTTAGATGAAATATTATTACCCATGTAAAAAACTCCATCATCTATAGACTGGTAAGTAATAAACCAATGTCTATGAAGGCACATGTGGTTTGAAGCACCAGAATCTAATAGCCAATGTTGATCATGACGTGAACCATTATTAATTGATAAAACTTCATCAACTATGCCTGAACCTGTTGCTGAACCTGTTTCGGTTGCATTTGCTTCCTTCGTCTCCTTTTGAGGGTCTTCTTTGGAGGTTTGGTGTCACTTCCAACAGTCCTTCTTCAGGTGTCCAGATTTTCCACAAAACCAACACTTGAGCTTGCTCTTTCTGCCTTTCGACTTTGATCGAGAGAAATCCCTCTGACCCTATCCTCTTTCTTTTGGTCTGCCTCTGACCACCAATGCCTCAGATGTAGAGGTTTCTTGATTTGATTTCCTCCTTGTTTCCTTAGATAGTAAAACTCCAACAGTATCATCAAACTCAATAGTTTCTGTTGAACTGAAGCTAATAGAGGTAACGAAATGATCCCATGACGTGGAGAAAGAACATAATAATGTAATTGCCTTATCTTCGGATTCAAATTTCACACCCATGCTATTCAACTGAACTAGAAGAGTATTAAAAGTATTTAGATGATCAGCAATTTTTCGTACCTTCCTTCATGCGCAAACTATACAGTTGTCTTTTCAGAAAGATCCTGTTTGTCAAGGATTTCGTCATGTATAAGCTTTCCAGCTTTGACCACAAACCGGCTGCTGTCTTCTCTGTAACAATGTTGAACAGTACATCGTCGGCCAAACATAGGCGAATGGCACTAAGTGCTCTCGCATCCATCTCATCCCAGTCTTCATCTGTTATGGACGTGGGCTGCTTTGCTTTTCCCAAAAGCGCCTTCACCATGCCTTGTTGCACGAGCAGATTATGCATCTTAACCTTCCAGATCTCGAAATTGTTCTTGCCATTAAACTTTTCAATTTCGAACTTAGCACTCTGCATCTTTTTCATTAGAGGAAACATAAAAGGAACAAACACCACTGTTCACTATTTGTAATATCCAAGGCCCTTTAAAAAATGTGAAGTAATAATCTTCTGTAATTTTCAAAAGAAAATTACATATATTCACCTTTTATTAAAAAATTAAAAAAAAAAGATTCACCTTATTCCTCCACCATTCATCCTCCATCATTCCATATTATATTTTCAAATATAATAAAAACTTTCTTTAATACTTTCCAAAGAAAAAAAAATAGATTCGAATCTACCTTTTACTTTTTAAAAAACACATTTCATACGAATCCTTTCATAAAAGTGGGGGAGCACTCCTTAAGTTATCCAGCGCTCCTTGGAGGAGATATGGGGTGCGCTTAACCAAAATAAGGAAAATTTATTAAGGGCACGAGTGGGCTGGCGCTCCCTTCAGCCGGAGAGGTGAGCGTTGGCTCCCACACAGTGCTCCCTTTGAAAACCCAGCATAAATTAATTAAGCAACGCGCCCTTTGGCTTGATCTCCCAGCGCCGGCGCTCCTTTGCAAGTCTTTGCCAAGCGTCGAACCCTTCAACACAGCGATTTCAGCAGCGCGGCCTCTTCAGTGAGCGGATTTTTCCAATCTGCATCCTCCTCAGCTCTTCCTCGGCTCCTCAGCTTTGATACCACTTGTTGTAATTTGCAAGTGTGGAAACACAAATTACCATAAGACAATCAATACAAATGCAGACATAGAACACAACAATTCACATGGTTCACCCAAATGTTGGGCTGCGTCCACCAAGCATTGGTATCGGTTATCTTATTATTCAGCTAATGGAGATTACAGTCAGATCTCACTCCTCTTAGGCACACTCACAGCCTCTACGGGCATACAAATTTATAGCAATATATTAGAAACTGACTATTAAATGTAATCTCATCCATATTTTAACTTAGGTGCATTGGTTACAACCAATCCTGGTTTATAGGATCTAGAATCCTATTCACGGATGAGTTGTTGTCACCGTTTCCAACACAAACCTCACACACTCATCCCACACTCTGCCTTTGCCTCTAGTGGCATGTATAAATATATAGCATATATCACACAGTTACACAAACTTATAAAAAATTGATCAAACAGTTACACCTATGCATATTCTGTTTTTAGTTTATTTGGTTTAGCTAGCTAACTGTAGAATTCTAGGAGTCAAGAAATCTGCCCATATCCCAAAAATCATGGGAAATTAGTTAGCACATTTCAACAATCTCCACAACAATTTACTTGATATATCATTCCCAAATTTATTCATCACTTTTCCTATAAGCCAAGAAAAGACAAATACGATCACAGCTCCACAACTTCTCTAACAATACTGGTAACATGAACATGTCTGCACGATTTGCTCTAGTATGGACCATTCTTCCTCCATCAATAACTTGTCTTACAAAATGATGCATTGTCTAATTTTGATACGTTGGATTGTTAATCAAATGCACAATGCTTTGACCATCACAAAACAACTTATTTCGTACTTGTCCAAAATTACCCAATAGATCCTTGCATTCATACGAGACATAGCCTGAGGTAGGTATCTTCTTTTCCAAGTCTTCTGAATCAACATAACCATAGACTAAATCATGCAAACATTGTAGGTGATACTTGTGCTTCTATGATTCTAAGATATTGAAGCATCCAATTCCATGCTCTTCACTTGGTTTTTCTATGTGTCCACTAACGAAACCAACTGCATGTAAAATACTTAAACATTCTCATCACAATCATCAACACCCATTTCCATGATATTCACCTAGTTCTGCCATGTGTCTATTGACAACAACCACTGCATGTGAAACAATGACCATTTCATCACATACATCAAACTTCCTACTAACATACAATACACAAAACTTATAATCCTTTTCTTCTTCATTAGTTAGGACATAAACCTAAATAAAACTTACAATGGAAAACGAAAGGGATTTACCGGTTCCACATTATTCACACTAAATTTCCTGAGTATCTTCACCACATACTTCTATTGTGATGACAAATCTTACCATATTTCTTGTCTTTGTGTATTTCCATGCCTAAGATTTGTTTCACTGCTCCTAGATCCTTCATATCAAATTGTTGAAATGTACACTTGACATTGAGAAGGGGGGTGAATCAGTGTCTGGAATTTTTGGCTATTTTTCACAATTTCATTGGTGAATCAGTGTCTGAATGAGCCATGTGTCCTTGTCGACGTGGTCTTATTGACGTGGAATATGATGACATGGGATATCAATGTGTGTACCACGTGTCTTACTCTGTGACATTGAAGCTCCGACCTTCTGGTGAAATTACATGTTCTAAACCCTTTTTCGCCAAAGTGGTTAGCGCCGAAGTTGACCACAATTGGAACCGCATATCTTGATCAAACGGTCATCATGCATTCTCTAGATCTGATGGTCCTTATTCATTTCAGAAATTTGGGGCTCCAATCTTCGTGTGAATTCATATGTTCTGGGGATTTTTTCACCGGAGTGGTCAAGAGTTGACCATCTCCTTGTGATCTGACGGTTCCCATATATTACTCTAGATCAATGGTTGACGTGACTTCGGGGCTTCGACCTTCAGGTAATCTTACTTGTTCTTGGCATCTCTTCATCGGAGTGGTCAATGCCAGAGTTGAATGCTACTATGCAACCTTGATATGACGACTATCATTGATATCAAAGTGTTTCTTAGATTTGACACCTTACTTTTACTTCAGAAATTCAACTTCGACTAAAATTCCTTCATGAAAATTTCCTTCAGTCGATATTATCCGAAATGGTCAATGTTGGGATGACCATGCATACGTCATTTCCACGATTTATGGTCCATGACTCTTAGTAGTCAATATGATGATCTAGATTTAATATATATCTCACGATCTAAATCATTCCCAAATCTTCAACAGATGGTCATGATTCTCTTCTTCTTTATGCAAGTTTCCTCTATGATCCGACGGTCGGAATTTGTCCCGAAAACTACATCAGCAGAAAAGACTCCTCCTCAATTATTTTGGAGTTTTACTGTGGGGATTTCAATCCCAATATCATTTATGCAATGCATTCTCCCTTCTAAGCTTCAGTTAATGTTCTTCCTTCTGATTTGTTCATCGCTATTTCTCCTGATCTTTTAATAATTATTTTTGCATGTTGCTATGCACTGATCTTTAGTCTCTAACCCTCCCGATCTCTTAATTCCTTATGCTTCATTACTCCTTATGTACATGAATTCTCTGCATGCTACCTCTCCTGAGTTTTAGAATCATAGGATCATTATTGATCCTATCATGATCAACAATGATCATGAATTGATTCTGCCATAAGGTGATCTTCCTCTGCCCCAAGGTGATCTTCCTTTTTCTATTATTATTGTACATGTTTGACTTGTGTTTCCATCAATGACAACACATAATCAATAATTCCAACAATCTCCCCCTTTTTCATTGAGGGCAACATATATATAAAACAAATACTTTTCCTCCCCTATCATTGATCTCATTTTCAGTTTGGAGGATTGAAATTTTACTTATACCAAATATAGATACCAAATTTGTTTTACTGTTTTTATCCCCCTTTGACATCAATGACAAAGAGTTAAACTTTTATTGTTTTTCTCCCCTGAGACTTGTCATTTCTTCTTTTCTTCCAACCTTCATTAGATTTTCTTCCTGACTTGTCTAAATTCTTTCTCATGGCTTGACTTCTTGATTTTCTACGGTTTTGGGATTTGTGACCAAACCTATCACAGTTGTAACATCTCATTGTATGACAAAAATTCATTGTGTGTCCAACATAATTGCATCTCCAACATCTCATTGAGTTATTGGACCTTCCTTGATTTTTATTTCCAAGACTCTTGCATTCCAATGCTTTGTGACCAAAGTTATTACAAGAAAATCAATATTCATTGAAGGTGGCTCCATACTTGGTTCTGTTTTGACACGAGAAGTCTGTATTTTGATGTGTTTCTTGTTTTTTACTTTTATAACTTCCTTCCTTGACAAAATTCATGGTGTGTTTTAGGTTTGTCATTGTACCTTTTTCCTTTGAGGAATATGATCCTTTATCACGTTTTTGAATGGTGCTCCATTTTCCACCTTCACCTTTTTTATTGTATCCAAGACCGTTTTTGTCATCAATTGGTGTTTGACTGTTCCAGATCCTATCTAGGATAGTTGAGCTATTCTAGAATTTGACAGTTTCTTTTGTCTTTTCATTCTTCTTTTTAAGGTTGATAACTTCTATTTCCATCATGTGACATATTTCTTCCTTTTTAGTCAATTGAATCTTCAAGGCTTCTTCTTTTTCCTTAGCTCCTTCAAGTTGACTCTTTAGATTGATTACTATTTCTTTTGTATCATCCAAGACTTTTGTCCAGTTATTAGTTTTGTCATATTTATTTAAATCTTCTATATCTTTTGTTAGATCAACAACTTCATTCTTCAATCTTTTGATTTCTTTTGATGACTTCCAATTCCATCCTGTGGCATGATTCTTAATTTTTAGTTAATTGGATCTTATGTGCTTCTTCATTTTTATTAGCTTCTTCAATTTGAATCATTAGAGTTGCAATAGTACTTTCATTTATCCTTTTTATGTCAATAATTTCCATTTCCAACATGTGACATGATTCTTCTCTTTTAGTTAATTGGATCTTATGGGCTTCTTCATATTTCTTAGTTCCTTCAAGTTGCGTTTTTAGATAGATGACCATTTCTTATGTCTCTTCTAGTACTTCTTTTCTTTTATTGTCATATGTCTCTAATTCTTCCATTTCTTCTATTATATTAGCTACTTCGGTCTTCAATCTTTTGATTTCTTCTTCTTTGTTTTCTAGCTGAATATTGTGTTCATGCTCTTCATGGTTAGATTGATCTAATTGTTGTAATAGAAACGTATCTTTATTTTGAAGTTTCTACAATTCTTCAAAAGTGCACATAACTGTGTATTCAATATAGTCAAGAATATCCCTAGTAACTTTAATATATAGACCATTTGTTGGTTCCATACTAATCACTTCAAATGTAGTTATAACATCATTCTTAGAATCTAATAGTTTTTCTTTAGTGAATACTGAGGTATTCATCAATTCCTTGATATAGTAGTCTTATCCCTAGTTACTTTGATATATAGAACATTTGTTGGTTCCATACTAATCACTTCAAATGTAGTTATAATTTCATTCTTAGAATCTAATAGTTTTTCTTTAGTGAATACTGAAGTATTCATCAATTCCTTGATATAGTAGTCTTCTATGTTGATGACTGGGGTTTGCATCAATTCTTTGATGGATTTTCCCTCTTCTGTGTTTTGTTCTTTATTCTGATCATAATTCTCTTTATTTGTACTTTGTTCTTCAATATGATTTGATTTCTCCATTTCTAAGTTTTTTTCTTTAATCTGATTGGATTTATCTGTTTCTTTGTTTTGTTTAATAGATTGATTGGAATTCTCCATTTCTTTGTTTTGTTATATATTTGGATAAGAATTCTCTAGCTTGAGCCATATCACTTTAGCAGAGGTGTGCAGTGTCTCATATTTTCTTTGACTTGGTATGACAGTCCATTATGGATTGCCTTTAATGCTATTGAATTATTTTCTTTTCTTCTTTTGCAAATTTGGTTTTGTTCTTTGAGGTAGTTGAGTACAAAGGTTTAGATACTACTGAATCCAAAACACCATATCCTCTTGACTTCAGATACCATTTCATTCCTTCCCTCCATGAAGAGTAGTCTATTCCATCAAATAAGGGAGCTTCCTTTGTGGAGAGAGCCAATTGTTCACCCATTTTTTTAGAATCTACCTTCCAGTGTTTAAACTATGTTGAAGGCACCCACTTTGATACCAATTGTTGAAATGTACACTTGACACTGAGAGGGGGGGGTGAATTAGTGTCTGGAACTTTTGGTTGTTTTTCACACTTTCATAGATTAACTGAATTAACTGAATAAGATATGCAGTTCAATTAATTATTCATAAAAATCCAAAACGCAAATTGTATGAAGTAGATATAATATCTTCATTTTATTTATTTAAACCGTATGAATACATATAAAATTAATCCTTTAATATCTTCATCTTCAACTGAATATGATAAATCCAAGTCTTTGATACAAGACTCATCTTGTAGTTCTTAGATCCAACTAAGAAATGAAGAATCCAACCCTCATAACAAGACCCAACTTGTTGATCTCAAATCCAATTGAGATGTGAGGAATCCAATCCTCATAACAAGACTTAGCTCGTATACAATCACCAACCTATAGAATGAACTTTCATTCAATCCATTATATATACATATATATATTAATCCACCAAGACACTCTTAGATTCACCACCATTTCTAGTTTATATAGTATTTCAAACGGTATAGGATTGAACCAATGTGTCTTTTTGACATGAACCATTGCACCTCTTCATTTAACTAACTAATCTTGATTCAAAATTTTTCCTCATGAGTTGATCACAAATATGGATCGACTCATTATATCATTCTCATACATCTTATGTGTCCTTTGTTTGCCAATAGATCATATTCGAGCTTTTATCGGCTCTATGTTTCGTTATGGTGTTAATCGTTGTCGAATTACTCTACAAACCTTAAGCTTACTATATGACTGTCACTGGAGCCATGTCTTTCATGCTTCTAAATTCTTCCCCCTTTTTTTATTTTAGCCCCCATATGTCTCATGTTGGGACCATGTTCTCTGGGCTTCAATGCTCCAGAACTTTCCTTCTCATTTTCACCAAATTCTTGTTATCACCGAAGCGATTTCTTTCGAAGTGTTACATCTCTATCAACTTCGATTCACAGATTTTAATCCTCATCGTTGATCACGGTTTCAAATAAATGGTTCAATCATTCTTTAAAGGACTCATTTCTCACAATTTTCTTATCCTTATCCAATGGTTGGGATTCAATCGTGAGATGGACGAATGTCGTTTCCTTCGCTACTTTGCAGCTTCGGGAGTTTTTCTCTTTTATAACCTTCCAACTCTCCCATACTAAATTTCGCCGAAGTGTGTATAGTCTAGATGTTTTCCATGTAGATACACCATCCAACGGTCAAGATCAAAAGTGTGTTGCCTCCACTAGGTTAATATTCATGCAATTTGCTTTGTTCTTTTGTATCTTGAACGTGGATCTTCCTCCTCGACGAATGGTCAAATCTTATTTCGGGGCTTTGGCACTCCGAGACTCTCGGTAACTCAAACTCTGAAGTAGTTCAATCCTTCTGTATTTTTACCTACCGAATAAGTCACAAGGCTGTGATGACCGCTTGTTGTCAATTGTTAGTACTGTTTACGCTATCCTTCCATTGTGATTTGATCACCAATTGAGAATGCTCCCGAAGTAGATCAAGGGTTAGAATTACTTCGTGATATGTTCTTACTCTATCTTTCCACTACACTTGATCTAATGATTGTGATACATCCTATAGGATCTTAGATCAACGACCAATGTTAGTTCATGACTTCTCCCTTCGGTTCTTTGGGTAGTTGTTGGTAGGAGGAACTGGATATCCTCGAAGGGCATACTCTCGGAGTGACGTAGCTTGCTAATGTCATTGTTGATGTGGCATTGGTTGAGTGGATTCCACGTGTCACCTTGATTCATGACTTTCATATACCTAAAGTGCCGACTAGACCTTAACACTTGTCACCATGTGAATGCGCCATGTGTCCTTGCCGACGTGGTCTTGCTGACGTGGACTATGATGACATGGGCTCTCAATGTGTGTGCCACGTGTCTTACTTTGTGATTTAGGAGCTTCAACCTTCGGGTGAACTTACATGTTCTAAACCATTTTTTGTCGAAGTGGTCAACATCGAAGTTGACCACAATTGGACCCACCTATCCCGATCCAACGATCATCTTGCATTGTCGAGATCTGATGGTCCTTATTCATTTAAAAAATTTGGGGCTCCATCCTTCAGGTGAATTCATATGTTCTTGTCTTCTTTTTGGCGGAGTGGTTAGCGTTGGAGTTGACCATCTCCTTCTGATGTGATAGTTCCCATATTTTACTCCAGATCAACAATTGACGTGATTTCATGGCTTCAGGCTTCGGGTAATCTTACATGTTCTTGGAATCTCTTTGCCAGAGTTTACTGCTTCTATGAAACCCTGATATGAAGGCTATCATTGATATCAAAGTTCTCCTCAAATACGATGACTTACTTTTACTTCGAAACGTTAGCTTCGACTAAAATTCCTTCATGCAAATTTCCTTCGGTCGATATTATCTAAAGTGGTCAACATCGGGTTGACCATGCGTACGTCATTTCCACGATTGACGGTCCATGACTCTTAGTATTCGATCTGATGGTCTAGATTTAATATATATCTCACAATCTAGATCATTCCCAAATCTTCAACAAATGTCCATGATTCTCTTCTTCTTTATGCAATTTTCCTCTATGATCTGACGGTCAAAATTTGTCCTGAAATTACATCAGCCGACAGGATTCCTCCTCGATTATTTTGGATTTCTACTGTGGGGATTTCAATCCTGATAGAATTTATGCAATGCAGTCTCCCTTTTGAGATTCATTTAATGTTCTTACTTCTGATTTGTTCATCGTTATATCTCCTGAGCTTTTAATAATTGTTTGTGCATTCTGTTATGCATTGATCTTTAGTCGCTAACCCTCTTGAGCTCTTAATTCCTTATGCTTCGTTACTCCTTATATACATGGATTCTCTGCATGCTACCTCTCCTGAGTTTTAGAGTCATAGGATCATTGTTGATCCTATCGTGACCAACAGTGATCATGAATTTCTTCTGCCCCAAGGTGATCTTCTTCTACCCCAAGGTGATCTTCCTTTTTCTATGATTATTGTACATGTGTGAATCATGTTGCCATCAATGAAAACACATAATCAATAATGCCAACAAAAATGTCCTAACCAACTAAGCCAACCCGTTGATTTCAAACATGCTTGTCCTTGCAACAAGCATAACATTTAATGACAAGATAATATATATACCATAAACACAATGGTTATACTCACTTCTTGTAAAATTTGGCTCACAATGAGGAAATCAAACATCTTGTACCATTGCCTGGCTATGCTAGGCCATACAATGGTTCTTGAGTTTGAAAACAAATCTTTTGTTGTGATCTTGAACTAACCTTTCTAGTTGTTCCATATACACTTCCTTATCCAAAAACTCCATGTAAAATTGTTTTAACATCTAGTTTTGCTAACTCAAGATCAAGTAACACACCTAGTGTTAACACAACATGAATAGAAACAATCTTTTAACAACTAATGAAAAACATTCATGGAAATCGATACCTTCCAAATACCCTTCTCCTACCAATCATGCTTTAACCTTTCATCTTTTACTATGTTTGATTTTATAAAAGGAGATTCATCAAACACTGTGTCTCTCTCCATGATGATTATGTGGGCAATAGGATCCCACAATCTACATCCCTTAACATCATCAACATATCAAATATCCATCTGTTTGATCTGGGTCTTACTTAGAATGTTGATAAAAACATAAGCATCACAACCAAATAATTTTACATTTGAGTAATAACCAGATGACTTGTTCATACCTCTTTCAAAATCTTCCATTATTTTGCAACCGATGGTGACCGAGTTACCAGATAGCACAATCGCCTCTTCCCACAACTATTTTTGCTTCTTGGCATTACTAAACATGCCCTTTTGATCCTAGCTTCCTTGCAATAGTTTCAAATTTCCATGGATATGAACCTACCTTCATCATATATTCTCAAACACTTGATTGACTTGCCAATGTTCATTTTACTACAAATATCTAAACACATCAACCTTTCTATAGACCCACCTTTCTAACCTAGACACATTTCTCCACCTTGAATATTGCATTCAAAAAACCTTGACCAAATCTGGCCAAGACGACCTAAGTGAACCTTTGTCGCTCACCTCCAGGGAATTTACAATGGAGTCTCAGTGCTCCACCTTAACATGAATATTCTCTTGACCCAATCCAATCAAGTTGGCCAAGTAAGCCTTCATCGCTTAACTCTAGGCCCAATTACAATGGAGTTCACCAAGCCTTTTATAGGCTTCATTACATGCAATCCATGGACACAATACCATACGCTACCCAAAACACATGGACCCGAAAAACCACGTGCTTTGACAAAAAAATAGATTTAACTCATTAACTCTTTCACCGAGTCAAGGTTAACCCAACATACATGCCCCCCACATCTTAAATCTACCTAAATCTATGTCTAGAATTTTCATAGGTGAATCAATAAACTAGGCGTACCCATCCCTATCCAGGGCTTACAGACGTATTCCCATTTACATGCAATCAATAATGTACAACTCCAAGGTAAATAAATATTTTTTTTCTTTCACGGTGACTCAACCATCATTGCTCTTGTTGTTTCCCCCTCTCAAGCGATGTTAAACAAAAATTCATCCGCCAAACACAATCAAATGGTATTGATGTATCTTGCATCAAGATCTTCCCAGTCCTCCTCTATCATGCTTGTTGGTTTCTTTGTTTTACCCGCCAACGTCTTTTGCAATCCTTGTTGCACAAGAAGATCTCGCATCTTGAGCTTCTATAGCTAAAATTTATTCTTTCCGTTGAATTTCTACCTCAAACTTAGCATTCAACACTTTTTCCATTAGATCAAATACCAAAACTTTTTCAACACAAGTCAAATAAGTTATATATATATAAACAAATTGTTTTTACCCCACCCTTCCACTTTCAACTTGCAGCCTTTAAAAATGGTTGGACTTTGTCTCCACATACAAAAGGGAAAATAAGGTGTATGCATTTTAAAAGTAAATATTTATTTTTTTTTAAATATACATACACCTACAACGGGTAATGAGTTCATTGACCTGTTGGACAGACCTCTGCGGCCTCCAACCCTTCAACAAATTTGATAGAGAGAAAAAAGAACGGCATAATGCCCTCTGCCAATTAGTGGCCTTCCTCTTCGGTGGGCGACCTCCTCCTCTTCTGCTCACAAAACCAGTAGACACACGAACCCTTGGCTCCGGAAAGAATGAACTCATTGGTTTTCCTCACAAACATGCAAACCCTCATCTCTTTCTTCTCTGCTCACGGATTCCCAATGATCGGAATTCTCTTCTTCTCAAGCTCTAATACCACATGTTGGGCAACATAAGAATAAACACAACAAGATTCAAAGACAAATAAATAAAAAAAACAACAATCAATTACATAATGAGCACAACGATTTATGTTGTAAAACCCTTTAAAGAGAAACATCCATGGGGTAATGATAATTTCTATTATTATTGATCAAGGGAGAATTACAATATCCAAACACGGGCTTGCAAACCTCACACACTCATCCCGCACTCCGCCTTTTCCTCTACGAGAATGCATAGATATATAACATCTATCACACACTTACACAAACTGATCAAACAATTACACTAACTAATCAAATAATTACACATATCCACATTCTATTTTTAGCTGAACTAACTGCAGAATTCTCAGAGTCAAAAAATATACCCATATCCCAAAAATTATGGGAAATTAGTTGACACATTTCAACACATTTTTCATTCATTCATTATATCCGAAAAACATAAACATGCAATCATAGAATATAGTAAAGTAAAAATGAACATGAAGCCCACAAATATACGCAATCCATCCGGAAACAAAGATACATAAAAACTACTCACTATGAAAATCCAACGAATCCCAGAAAGGATAATTAAAAGGGTTGGTTGTAAATGATTTATTATTTGTCTTGATCATTAACTACGAAACAACCTCCTTTATATATATTAATTACAGATTGAACTCATGGAGGGGACACATCGATGTATTTGAAAGTCACAAAGAGCAATAGAAATCTTTACAAGTCCTTCCATTTAATTTAGTACAACTACGCCTATCCCAACTTATGCCTATCCCAACTTACAATGACGTTGAAACATAATTCTTCTAGACGTAGTCTATGTCTAAATGTTTTAAGTTTCTATGTTTTTGGTGAGGGTTGGTTGTAAATGATTTATTATTTGTCTTGATCATTTACTATGAAACAAACTCCTTTATATCTATTAATTACAGTTTGAACTCACGGAGGAGACACATTGATGTATTTGAAAGTTGCAAAGAAGTCTCTACGAGTCTTTCCATTTAATTTATTACAACTACGCCTATCCCAACTTACAATGACGATGAAAAATAATTCTTCCAGACGTAGTCTACCTCTAAACGTTTTAAGTTTTTATATTTTTTTCACTTTTTTGGATGAAGTTTGTTCCAAAATCTGACTAGAGATTTCAAAAATTGTGGATTTCACTACATGAAATTACATATTTTGGATGCCAGGAATTGGGTTGAATAAGTATTAAAATAAGTATAGATCCATCTTAGTCTTGGATCTATCAAGAATAGAGATTAAAAAATGAATCAAATTATTTTTAAATTTTAAAAGAGGTTTGCATCTATAGATATTTTTTTAGAAATTTGATATTCAAAAATTTGATACAGTCGAAATTAACATGAATCTAAGATAATAGTAAAAACATATTAGATTCATGAGTGGAGTGGAATGCTAACTCGATGATCTGGACCTGGGGGTGATAAGTTTCCAATAATTGGTTGTTTATGTCACTCCTTCAAAAGGGTCAGTTATAGATCGTTTTAATTGAGTGATATGAGATTAAAGGTAAAGTTGAAGTCTTATGTGCTTGAATTCGATGTGAATGAAACCTCTTTAGTTTTCCATATGTGTGATATTTCATGCTTTCTTTAAACATCCTATGTGCGAAAATTCATGGAAAAACAACATAAGAACATAATACACATAATGGATATGACACTTCCCTTGATAACGGAGTTCACCCGATGTGGGCTACCTCTTTGGGTCATGCTCCAAATCCTGACTGCTTTATTCTCCTCATTGTAATGATGTCTCTCCTTTACAAGTTGTAAGGACAAATTCCCTTTTCGATGACAACAAAAAGAGATCGAAATGTGAGCAGGAATGTATACAACTTCACAAGTTCTCATACTCATGAGGCATCCATGATGTTGACATGGACATCATTCCCACATACTCAATACATAAAAAGAGGAATAATAAAATATGACCCCCATCAACATGGAGCCATCAAAAGCCTTAGATTTGTTGCTCAGATCCAAGCATAAATATGCAACCCATACAAAGATCTCGAAACCATGAGATTCATAACTGCTTCATTGGCCACTTATCATGCAAGTGCCACAATTTCTCTGTCACATATAACTGATTGATTTGATGTGAAAGAAGAGAAGAACAAAATAGATAGAATGAATAAGTTGATCTTGTTGCCTTGCTACAGCCTTTCTATGCTCCTTCATATTTGTAACACGAATGCTATGCTGCAACATTTAATGACAAAACAACATAATGAAAAGCATGCTTACATTGGCTTCTCCATAACTTAGCTTGCTTATCTGAAGCTCTGCTGCAAAAAAAGGACCTTGTCATTGGATTCGCGTAGCTGAATCACCTAAAAATGACTGTCAAATCGTCTCCATCCGAGTCGGACACTTTCAGGCCCAAGAGACACCTCTGCCTCGATTACCATGCCACTGCCTCTACAATAAATGACTCATTATGGAGTTAAGCTAAAAATTCTTTAATCAGATCAGAAAAATAACACCACCACTGCATTCATGGCATCATTTTACCTAAAAATGATTGTCTCCACACCTCGATCCGAGTCAGACACTTTCATACCTAAGAGACACCCTTGCCTTAGTTTGCGTGCAACTGCTCCTGTAATAAATTCTTAGAAATCTTGAAAAGAGTGAAAAAATCTGTACTAGGTTGTACATTCTGTATCAGTCCATACATGCACGTTCAAACTCCTCTCTTGTTCTCGGTGTCTATCTCAAACTCTGAACCGGAGCCCCTTTTATGCAATTTTCGGGCGGTTGTGTAATAAATGAGTTCGTTGGTTGAGTGGTTAGTCGAGCTAAGTTTAGTCACTTGGTTAGTGAAGGTCCCGGAGTCGAATCCCATGGGCCTCCCTTTTTTAGCATAAAATTTGGCGCACTCTACTAAGTCTGGCGGGCGACCGCTAGAATGGCGGAACCATAACTTATTTGGCGGATTGTTTGGCATATACCTCTAAAATGGCAGAACCAATGCTAAACATAAATAATATTATGGCATATATTATGGTGAAAGTTAGTTTGGTGGTTGGCGGAATATGCCACCAAATCTGGTGTAACCACCGCCATATTTGGCGGCATGTATTATATATATATATATTCATTTTTTTTCCATGGGGTGTCATTGTGCATTTCGGGGGTGCCATGTGGTTCCCTCCTATTGGGCCACATGGAATCTATTGATTTTCCCACCTGTGCATGATGACGTCACCTTGGACACATGGCACCTTCTGGGTGGTGCCACGTGGTGTCATCTGGGGTGCCACATGGCACTTTTTCACTGGTCCACGTGGCACCATAAAAAGATCGAATTTGAGTGACACGTGGCAACCTTTGGTGCTCCCACATGGCATGTTGAAGTCATCATGACATGTGTCACCCTCTGTGATTTCCACATAGGTTGTATGAATTCTTATGTCATCTTTACTGATGCTAACGTCAACAGTATGGATGTTGACTCATCCCTACTGACTGGGCTAGGTTGACCAAAACTTTGACTGCTTATATCTTTTGATTTGTAACTCTATTTGACGAGTCGTTTGCACCGTTGGAAATATTACGACGCACTATTCACGATCATGCCATTTTAATTGAGTTTTTGGAACTTTGAATTTTTTCCCTTTTATGTCTATTGAAGCCATTTTGAGTGTCCTTGAACACTTCTGAAACTTCTGTGATGTTCCCTAGATCCATCCTGATCACGCCTCCCAACTGAAAGGAATTTTGGTCCCCAAAAGTCATTACATTAAGTTTCATGTCCATTGGACTTACAATAAGAAACCCTTACCCAAACTACCTCACAAGGCCTAACAATATCAACATGTGCCAGAAAAAAAAAAAAAAGTGATATCAACAATTATCACTTTTACACAATACACTTCTACGGGTTCTGAATCGCAACATGTGATTTACAAAATATGGCCACTCTCGACTAACTCAAGGATTTTATCCATTTGTTCAACCATTTTTCCGAACATGTCCTCTTTTCCGAGCTGTCCTTTCTCTAGTAGTTGGTCTTCTCCTGGTGGTGGATTTTCCTGCAGCACTGCCTGATTGGATGTCTCCCTCAGAGGTGTCTTCCTAGTCTTCTTGTCCCTATTTGGACATAGATCTGGATGTAAGGCTCAACAAGTGGCTTCATGATGCCTGTCTCTGCTACAATGGCTGCAGTAGCCTTTCTCCTTCAGAGGTGCATTCCCCCCTGGTCTTTTCTGTGTGTGGAAAGAAATCTTCCATCCTCATCTTTCTCCTGGTAGCCATAACCTTCCTGCACAAGGATTTTCTCTTCCAACACTGGGACATTTTGTGGTTACTCAATCCACAAAAATTGCATGGTATTTGATGCCACAAGCTCTGTCTTATATGATTAACATGCTTATAATCAAATGACATTTTAGATTTTTGAGATCTCTTATACCTCAGTGGGTTTCCTCTGGAGTTAGACTGGCAATAAGAGTTGGTCTCAACTTTATCATTGTGATGCTCATCTCTCCCTGGAGATGTCTCAAATCCTCGATCATGAGAAGTTGTTCTCTCACCCTGCATTGAATCAATTTCATCTCTTGATTAATTGTTGACCTCTGGAGTCTCGGTGACTGTCCTAATGTATTCTTCCCAAATGGTTTTGGAGCTTTCTCCAACATCCTTTGGGACATAGCCTATCTTGACATATCGAGGCCAAACCACTGCCTCGATGGGATCCACAATACCTTGTCCATTGGTTCCAAGGCCTCCTCCTTCATATCCCATTTTTCTCATCAACTTTAAGATGATGCAAGAAGCATGTTGTTCAAGGATTTCAAAAGAATCATCAACATTAATCAAGAAAGGAACTACACATGGTTTATTTACCTCCACCTCAAACTGGGACCATTGGTCTGCTTCTTGAGATGTGTCTAGTTGTTCTTGGTGAGAAGGATCAGTGGAAGATGCTTCTAGGAATCCTCCTTGGTTTATGGATACATGTAGGTCATCCTCATTTCCTTAAAAAAGTGTGCATGCATTTTCACTGTCATGGTCACACCCATAACTGGTGAAGTTTCTATGGTCACAAGATGGTCTTATCACCGTCTCATTCGTAGAGCCTTCCCATGTCTGCATATTCATGGCTTGCAACTTCTCTTGCAACTTTTGGTTTTCTTCTTCTGCAACATGCAACAATGTCTTCAATCCAACATTCTTTTCTTGAAGCATGTGGTTGAGCTCTTGAAGCTCATCGAACCATGATTGTTTTGGCGACCTTTCCATCCTTTTCTTCAACACCTTCAATCAGTATCAAGCCTTCTCTGATACCACATGATCTGGACCCGAGGGTGATAAGTTTCCAATAATTGGTTGTTTATGTCACTCCTTCAAAAGGGTCAGTTATAGATCATTTTACTTGAGCGATATGTAATTAAAGGTAAAGTTGAAGTCTTATGCGCTTGAATTTGAAGTGAATGGAACCTCTTTAGTTTTCCTTATGTGTGATATTTCATGGTTGCTTTTAACATCCTATGTGTGGAAATTTATGGAAAAACAACATAAGAACATAATACACATAATGGATATGACATGTCCCTTGATAACGGAGTTCACCTGATGTGGGCTACCTCTCTGGGTCATGCTCCAAAGCCTGAGAACTTTATTCTCCTCATTGTAATGAAGTCTCTCCTTTACAAGTTGCAAGGCCAAAGTCCCTTTTCGGTGACGGCAACAAGAGATCAAAATGTGAGCAGGAATGCATACAACTTCACAAGTTCTCATACTCATGAGGCATCCATGATGTTGACATGGACATCATTCCCACATACTCAATATATAAAAAGAGGAATAATAAAATATGACCTTGATCAACATGGAGCCATCAAAATCCTTAGATCTGCTGCTCATATCCAAGCATAAATATGCAGCCCATACAGAGATTCCAAAACCACGAGATTCATAATTGCTTCATTGGCCACTTATCATGCAAGTGACACAATTTCTTTGTCACATATAACTAATTGATTTGATGTGAAAGAAGAGAAGAAAATAATAGATAGAAGGAATAAGTTGATCTTGATGCCTTGTTGTAGCCTCTCTATGCTCCTTCAGACCTGTAACACGCATGCTATGTTGCAACATTTAATGACAAAACAACATAATGAAAAGGATGCTTACATTGGCTTCTCCATAACTTAGCTTTCTTATTTGAAGGTCTGCTACAAAAACAGACCTCGACATTGAATTCGCGTTGTCAAATCACCTAAAAATGACTATCAAATCGTCTCCATCTGAGTCAGACACTTTCAGGCCCAAGAGACACCTCTGCCTCGGTTACCATGCCACTGCCTCTACAATAAATGACACATTATGTAGTTAAGCTATAGAATCTTTGCTCAGATCAGAAAATTAACACCGCCACTGCATTCGTGGCATCATTTTACTTAAAAATGACTGTCTCCATGCCTCGATCCGAGTCGAACACTTTCAGACTCAAGAAACACCCTTGCCTTGATTTGTGTGCCACTACTCCTGCAATAAATGATGAAAAATATCGAAAATCGTTCCAAAATCTGTACCAGGCCATATGGGCATGCTCAGACTCCTCTCTCATGCTCAGTGTCTGTCCCAAAATTTGAACTGGAACCCTTTTTTATGCAATTTATGGGCAGTTGTGTAATAAATGAGTACATTGGTTGAGTGGTTAGTGGAGCTAAGTTTAGTCACTTGGTTAGTAGAGGTCTCGGGCTTGAATCCCATGGGCCTCCTTTTTTTAGCAAACAATTTGGCGTGCTATGCTAAGTCTGGTGGGCGGCCGCTAGAATGGCAGAACCGTAACTTATTTGGTGGAATGTTTGGCATATACCCCTAAAATGGCAGAACCACTGCTAAACATAGTGTAGATTCTAGCGACAATTAGTTTGGAGGATGGTGGAATATGCCACCAAATATGGTGGAACCACCGCCAGATTTGGCAACATGTATTTTATATATATATATATATATATATATATATATATATTATTTTTTTTCCATGGGGTGTCATTGTGCATTTCGAGGGTGCCACATGGCACCCTCCTATTGGGCCATGTGGCATCCATTGATTTACCCACTTCTGCATGATGACATCATCTCGTACACGTGTCACCTTCTGGGTGGTGCCACATGGCATCACCTGGGGGTGCCATGTGGCACTTTTTTACTGGTCCACGTGGCACCCTAAAAAGCCCGAATTTGAGTGACATGTGGTAGCCTCTAGTGTTGTCACGTGGCATGTTGACATCATCATGACATGTTTCACTCTCTGTGATTTACACATAGGCCGTAAGGATGCCGACATCATCCATACTGATGTCGACATCAGTGGTATGGATGCTGACTCATCCCTGCTAACTGGGCTAGGTTGACCAAAACTTTGACTGCTTATATCTTTTGATATGTAACTCCGTTTGATGAGCCGTTTGCATCGTTGGAAATATTGTGACACGCTCTTCGCGATCATGCATTTTTAATTGAGTTTTGGGAACTCTACTGAAGCCATTCTGAGCGTCCTAGGACACTTATGAAACTTCTGTGATGTTCCCTAGATCCATCCGAATCACTTGATTAACAATAATGTTATGCCCATTTCATAATGGCACTGATATGATTCATCTTGTGGATTGTGGATTTCTATTTCACAAACACTAATCTACAATATGCTCATATGTATGAAGTATTCATTCAATTTATGGTGTGAATTGTTATCTCTATCGGTGCAACACCGATCTACAATATGCTCATCTCTACTAAGTATTGATTTAATTTATGGATTAAATTGCAATCTTTATCGGTGCTACTTATCTACATGGCCATTTATAGTAATTCTATAGTTATTATGTACTGTGTTTTTGAAAAAATCCAGTTTCAAGAAAATACCAAAATATATATATATAAGTAAAATATGGAAAAAAATCCCTATTACATATATAATAGTGTCCTATTGGCCATGACTTGGTTGTTAAATGGAGTAATTCCTACATTACTTGTTTGACCAAATTGATAGTGGATAGGCATCTTAAATGCACGGACAAGATAGGTAAGTATGCATTTATTAGGTAGGTGAAGGATGGAGTGTTCTAGAGAATTATCTGATTCTGTGTATTTGCAATTTAGTTTTTTAGGTGAATGTGGGGAAGAGATAAACAACTCCATAGTTGCATTGTGTGTGTATGCAATGTTTTGTCAATGTTTTCCTCTGCTTGAACTTGAACATGGTATCAAAGTTAGACTAAGACTCTTCAAAGATTGGAAAGAAATTAGCAATTTGTTGGAGAGCATTTTCAAGCTTGGATAAGCTACAACACAAAGAGGAGTGCTTTCCAGGCCATTCTGGGGTGAAAGTTTGAGGGAAAACCCTTAGAAAAATTGAGTTTTTGGAGACAGACGCCCCTTTCTTATGTACATAGAGCATCCTAAAGGAGGAGGACACCCCCCAACAAGTGTACAAGGTGCGTCCTAAAGGCTGACACTTACGATATTTTTTCCGCAATGATAGGACGTGTGTCCAGGTGTGGACAGGAAGCATCCAGTTGTGGACAGGGAGTGTCCAGGAGTGAAAAAATATGGGTTTTATCCTATTCAACAGAGGAAAATTATTTCAGACAAGATTTAAGCCATAAAGGGGGAGTCGACTATGAACAAGAGATTCATGGCGTCTAACAACAATCCAACACTGTCATGAGGACTAGTTTTAATAGGTAAGAACTATGATGTATGATCTATTAAGATGAAAAAATTCCTTTGGTCTGAATATTGGTGGGAAGAAGTAGTTAATGGATTCCAGGAACTAGATTTGAAGGATCTACAAGAAATGACAAATGCGCAGAGAAATGCCCTCAGAGAACTCATGAAGAAGGATATAAAATCCCTATGGCTCATCCAACAAGGGTTAGAGGAATATATTTTCCCCAAAGTCGCAGCAGCAGATCATGCCAAACATGCATGGGATACTCTTAAAATCGCCTATTAGGGCACTGATAAAGTAAAAAATGCAAAGTTGCAGACACTCAAGAAGATTTTTGAGACTCTTCAAATGAAGGACTCGGACTCTGTGGATCATTTTATGACCCATGTCACGAGAATCGTGAATCAACTTCACACCCATGGAGAAGAAATGCAAGAGAAAAAGGTCATTGAGAAGGTACTTCAAAGCCTTCCTGATAAGTTTAATATGGTTGTGGTTGCCATAGAAGAGTCAAAAGACCTGTAACAATTGATAGTTGAAGAACTCATGGGATCTTTGTTAACTCATTAAAGTGGGTTCAATCGAAATAATGAATCTTTGGAGAATTCATTTCAGTCTCAGGCCTCCATAAGTAGAGGTAGAGGTCAAGGGAATAGAAGTAGAGGAAGACGAGGCATAGGTCATTTCCAAACAGGAGAGAGATCACCTTCAAAATGTTTAGAACAGAGTGAATAGTTAGAACAACTACAAAGACCCTGTTAGAACCAAAGCGGGAGAGGCATAAATTTTAATCAGTCAATATAGACCGACAAATGAAGGATCCAGTGCTATTATTGCAAGAAATTTGGTCACTACGAAAGTGAATGCATAAAGAAGCAAGCATATATGAATAGGATTAAAGAAAATGTTACCAACACTAAAGAAGGAACATCTGAATCAATGTTCCTCTCATGTCAAGTCACAAAAGAAGCAAGCAAAAATCATAATCTCTGGTTGTTGGATAGTGGCTTCAGTGATTATATGACAGGTAACAAATATTTGTTTTCTAGTTTAGATAGCTTTGTCACATCTCAAATCAAATTGGGAGATCATTGTCAAAACAAAGTTGTAGGAAAGGGTATAATTTTTGTATTGACCAAACAAGATGAAAAGAAGGATATTCATGATGTTTATTATGTACCTGTTCTTCGACATAATCTAATGAGTGTAGGCTAGATGAATGAACATGGTTATAAGGTCATTTTTGAAGGTTCCAAGTGTACAATCTTGGACCAACCAACTAGTAAGAAAATTATAGCTACAATACAAATGACCAAAAATAGAATGTTCCCTTTGATATTGAGAAATTTAAATTTGTCACAGTCATATGCATAAAATGTATCAAGATTAGATGAGACTTGGTTGTGGCATCTTAGATATGGTCATTTACCATTTAGCATTCTTAGTCTTTTACAGAATAAATATATGGTCAAAGGTTTTCCCATTATAAATGAACAGAAAACTCCTGTGAGAGTTGTATTTTGGCCAAACACAAAAGGGATAATTTTCTCAATGCTTCCTACAGAGAAAAAGAACACCTTGAAATAGTGCATACAAACCTTTGTGGTCCAATGCAAACTCATTCAATAGGAGGAAAATTTTATTTTCTAACATTCATTGATAATTTTAGCAGAAAAGCATGGGTGTATTTTTTCACCTGCAAATAAGAGACATTTGAAAAATTCAGAGAATTTAAATCCTTGACAGAGAAACAGAGTGGGAAGTACATAAAAGTACTTTTATCAGATCGAGGAGATGAGTATAAATCGAAGGAATTTGCAACATATTGCAGGAAGCATGGAATCAAGAGACAATTTACCACAAGATACACTCCACAACAAAATGGAGTAGTTGAAAGAAAGAATTAGACAATAATGAATATGACCAAGAGTATGCTAAAGGCCAGGAATTTGTCAAATGAATACTGGGGTGAAGCAGTGGCATGCTTAATTTATATTTTAAATTTTTCACCAATAAACACTCTGAAATATCAAGTCCCTCAAGAGGCCTGGAGTGGTATGAAATCTAGTGTTTCTCACTTTAAATTTTGTTGTTGTGTGGATTATGCTCATGTTCCTGAAGAGCTGAGGAGAAAGCTTGATGATAGAAGTGGAAAACATATATTTGTGGGATATAGTGAACAATCTAAAGCATATAGGCTGTATAATCCTATTACCAAGAATTTGATAGCACACAAAGATGTGAAATTCTAAGAAGATAAATATTGGGATAACCAAACAAGTCAAATAGTTGTAGAACATACTCCTTCTATATAGGAAGATAAGAAGGTGGAAGCTACAAGACAACAATATTCTCCACAAAGACTTTTAATATTGCAAGTACAATTTCGAGGAGAACAAACAGAGCATAGTTCGTCTTCATCTTCGTCTTCTTCTAGTAATGATTCTGATCCCATTATAGAAAATCTAAGGAACCAAAGAACAAGAAGCTTGAGATAAACTTATGAGCAGAATGATGACATGGATGAAAAAACACACTTTGTTTTGTTATCCCATCAACCAATATACTTTGAAGAAGAATTCAAGGAAGAAAAATGGGTTGATGCAATGAACGAAGAAATTGAATCAATTGAAAGAAACAACACATGGGATATTGTGGATCTCCCCACAGGTAAAACTAGCATTGGAGTTAAATGGGTGTATAAGACGAAATTCAATGAGAAAGACAAAGTAGAGAAGCACAAGACAAGACTTGTAGGAAAAGGGTTTGCTCAACAACCAAATATTGACTATGGAGAAACATTTTCTCCAGTAGCATGTTTGGATACTATTAGAGAATTTTTGGTAGCTGCAACTCAAAAAAAATGGCAAGACTATCAAATGGACATTAAATCATCCATTCTAAATGGTTTTTTAAAGGAATATTTTATGTGGATCAACCACCAGGATTTCAAATCATAGGTAAAGAGTATAAAGTGTACATATTGAAGAAAGCATTGTACGGCTTGAAGAAATCTCCAAGCGCTTGGTACAGTCATATTGATACTTATTTTATCTACAATGAGTTCAACAAGAGAAACAATGAGTCCACAGTTTACACCAAAAGAGACCAGAGAGGTAATATTTTGATAGTTTGTCTCTATGTTGATGACATGATTTATACATGAAATTTGTTGTTGAATGAGTTCAAAGAAGCCATGCAAAGTGAATTTGAAATGAATGATCTTGGTCTTATGAAACATTTTCTGGGAATTGAAGTTGAGCAATCTGAAAAGAGAATTTTTATTTGTCATAAAAAATATGCCACGGATATTTTGAAAAGGTTCAAAATGAACAAATGCAAGCCAACAGATACACCAATTGCAACAGGTACAAAACTAAGTAAACAAGATTAAGGAACAAAAATTGATTATACTATGTATAAGAGGCTTGTAGGAATCCTCATGTACCTTATAGCTACCTGACCAGATATTATGTATGCAATAAGCTTAATTTCTAGATTTATGGAAAATCCAAAATCTCTCATTGGAAAGTTGGAAAAAGAATTTTGAGGTATATTGCAGGTACAATAGATTATGTAATTTGGTATTCAAATTCAGAAGATGATTCACTTGTTGGATATACAGGTAGTGATTTTGCAGGTAGTGTTGATGATAGGAAAAATACCTATGGGTATGCATTTTGTTTTGGTACAAGCTTGATTTCATGGGTTTCTAAGAAACAACCCATCGTCACAATTTCTTCTACAAAAGCAGAGTATGTGGCTGGAACTTTAGCAACATGTCATGTTGTTTGGTTGAGAATGATCTTTAGTGATCTTGCACATGAACAAAATGAGCCAACTCCTAGATTTTGTGACAACAGTTCAACAATTGCATTATCTAAGAATCATGTGTTTCATTGCAAGAGTAAATAGATAGACACTCGCTATCATTTCATCCACGAACTTGTCAATGATGGTAATGATTATGCTACAGTTTTGTGGTTCGAAAGAAAAATTAGCAGATATCTTCACCAAGCCATTGCAAAGAAACAATTTTTAATTTCAGAGACAACACTTAGGCATTATTTGTGTTGATTTCTGTAATGGTTGAAATGAAGGGGGAGTGTTAAATGGAGTAATTCCTCCATTACTTGTTTGACCAAACTGATAGTGGATAGGCATCTTAAATGCACATAAAATATAGATAAGTATGCATTTATGAGGTAGGTGAAGGATGGAGTGTTCTAGACATAGAAGAAAACATCGGAATTGACAAAAAGTTGGCAAGGGTCCTAAAAACATCTTATCAGAAAAATCGGCAAAAAAATCAAAAAACCTCAACAAACATTAAAAAATACATAATTTATTCATTTTTTTTTT
>JASDQU011309981.1:14717-25276 GCA_032191745.1 Picea mariana
TGATTACCTCTGTATCCTTCTATAATTGGTGAATCCTGAGGAGATCAATGTTGGGTGAGTTGGATATCTCATGGTAGGAGCTTGGGAACTCTCAATTCAGTTGAGTTGAATAAGTTATAGAGATATATAATCCTCTCATAGCCTCATCCAACAATCTATATAAAGAAGTTGTTTCCATGGTCAAGACAGAGGAAGAATCATTCATAGATATGTGTTGCTAGATTTTCATTGGAGTTTCTCCACATATTTCATCCTTCACATCAAGTTTTCCTTTCTTGAGTGAGGGTTGATTAAGAGAAAGAGAAAGGAGTACAAGGAGGAATCCATCATTCATTCGTGGTAACAAAGTTTTGATGTATTTCTCTATTTCTACATAATATAGATCTATTTTCCCCCCTTCTCATATTGTTTATATTCAGTTCTAGATTATAGATCGGATCTTACCTAGGATAGGTCAGATTAGATCTAAATTATATTTGTAATTTTCCTAACACTATAAGTGTAGTAGATTGGTATTTTTTTGTATCCTTGTGTGCAAGAAGTAGATCGTAGGAGTTGGAGATGGATCTCAAGAATTGCATCATCTAGGACATATAAGGAAAATTGTCAGTTGAAAAGGTATTTTAATCTTCCTTTGTGGTTAAAAAGAAATGAATATATTTATATCTAGGTAAAATTCTATAGAAGTCTATCCCTATTGTATGTATTGGATCAAGGGTGAAACCAAGGGAGGCCCTGCTTATTTGTATGAGATATTTATCCATAACAGAACTAACRACTCCATTGGGGAGGAATATTTTATTCTACTATAGCTTATTTTCTACCATAMCTTTTGGTTATCTGAAAAATTTGAGTAGTATATCATCTTTCCTACCACTTCCTTGAAGATAATATCTATTAGATCTAGGTTATATCTTTCTTTTCTTCAAAAMAATTATAGAGCGTCATAGCTAGGTGGTTCATACTAGAATGAGCAATCCTAGGATGGATAAATATTAGGTCACAACTGCAAGSAAAAGGTTGCTAGTCGCATACCCTCTAGGTCACAACTGCCCCTACAGTTTTACAGTGTTTTATGATTTTTATTGATCRGATATGAATCTTTCTTGTCTTCCAAGACTATTAGGAGTTTGAGAACCTATATCCTCTCTTTGATCAARCCTCCCTTTCCCCATTTGTATCTGAAGTGAATTTTAGGTTTGTTGCATTTATTTTGGCTTTACTTGCTTGCATATGCTAGCTATATAGTGAAGGTTTGATCTAGGTGGCATACCCAATAGATCTTTCCATATGTGAAAATGTGTTTTTCCCTTATGCATTTGGTTTGTAAGTGCCTTTGTGTATCTAGTTTTTCATTGTTAGACCGACTTGTAGGTTTTGGGTTTGATTTTGGTAAATACATTGGAGTTTTCTTTGGCGCATCATTACTAATATCCTACAACCCTTGCTTGTTTTTTGTTAGTTTTTGGTTTACATATCTGCTTTCTTGATTATCTTAAGAAACTTTTTGCATTTCCATAGAAAAAAAAAATATTGCATGAAGATTTTCAACATTTGGAGAAAGAAAGTGAAACATTGTGTTTGGTTGAAGGTTATTGTTTAGTTTCTTGGCTTGTATTGCATGGTTTCTACGTGTTCATGAGGTTGTTTATGTCATAATTGTAAAAATTTCAAAGAAAGGTATTCTTTCCTTCCTTATCAACAATCATCAAAACTAAAAGGTTTGCATCACTGCATTTTCATTCTTTGCATTTCTTTGGAATGGAAGGAGTCAATAACACCACTAAAAGTTTCATTCATTTCCTAGACTTAATAAAAAAACATAAGAAAAGAACAGGCAATATAAAATGAATTAGAATCTTTTTCATGATATGAAACCAATATTAGCTAGAACATAGGGCCTTGATGTAGGATCGGAGAGTGAACTCTCCAAGGATACCAAAACAAAATGTAGAATTCATTAAAGAAAGAGAAAATCCTTTGTTACACAATGTGTATCAAGAGCATCCTCTAACATAGTAGTGAAGTACGAGGTTGCATCGGGGAAATTAGGGTGTTATCCCCTCTCTACTTGTCTTTGTGTTTCCTTGACTACTTCAATTACTATGTATATGAGCGTATCATAAGTTCCATGAATCATTAATAGGTAACGCTTCTTGAGGTTTCAATCTTAGTTTCACTTCCATTATGTGTGATTGGACCTTCAAGATTTTACCGAGTCACTGAGTGTGATGTGGTAACCTTACTGTCTTATCCTAGGTATCTACAGTGGTGACTTCGGGTGGGAAGTGCCTATGGTACCTGGGGTAGATGCTCAAATCCTATTTCAGCTCCCCTAGAGGGTACCTACCTTAATAAAGGGTGCTTTCACTAGTCAAGGCTATTATGTGAGGGTTATTGTAATTGTTCCTCTTACTTTCACTAGAAAATATTTTGGGGACTTGACATCTCTGAGAGGGTTGGTTTTTGAAAGGACCATTATCCCATTGGTTTAATTATTGTTATATTATATTTATTATGGGTGTGTTCTTTGGTTCTGAGTATACATCGGTTGTAGGTTGATTGTTTTTTTTTTCTCACACATATTAATCATCGTAGCTAAACAACTGCATCACTAGTCCCATTGACAATGCAAACTTGCACCTATAACAGAGGTACAACCACCTCTTAAACGACTCAAGATAGGTGAGATATAATTTGAATAGATTAACCAATGGTCTAAGGAGAGCGATGTAAATGTGTTGAACCTGCATAGAATAGATCTAGCTAGAAAATGCTACACACATTTGCAGAGAGAAATTGAGAAAGAAGAAGCAAGATAGAAAGAATGGAAGAATTCTCATTAACTGTATTCCACACTCAAAGAGTGAATAATTTACAGTGTATATAGAATAAATGAGTAACTAATGAGCCATAGTGGCGGTCTATATTGATCTGGACACACACCAACAGTTACAAGAGTAAACTGCCACCTAGTCTAGTCTCTTAGGCAGTTACGAGAGTGAACTGGCACCTAGTTGAGTTAACTAGTCAACTAATCTTCAGTTAACTGACTGAACAAAGAGTAGTGATTTGGTGATGATCCCAATGTTGCATGGTGACAAAACCAATGCAACATTTAAACTCAACTCAACTATTCAAACTGAAGTGTCAACTGAAAGAGAATATTCTCTAGGTGGAATATTCTCCCCTAAAATATAGGAGATTGGATAATGATTAATTATGACTAATAAACAAGAAATAAACTTAGGAAAAATAAATCTTAGGTGTGAGTGAAGTAACTCCAACAACCCCCCTAAACATCACTATGGTGAAAATAAAGAATGGGTCTCGGCTACGAGGCCATGTTAGGTACCCAAATACAAAAGATACACTGAACTAAATGAGGAAAGAGGGAAAACCTCATGGGAACAAAACCCCCGCTCAAATTACAATGCATAAAATAAAAAATGAAGGAACAAAAAAACAGTTGCTAAGCAACCATGTCCTTTACTCCAAGAAGACCTCACAACTGTGCAAGTTTGTGCTCTTTGAAGATTTTGTTGAAGATGTAGATGTCTGCACAGATATGATGAAGTATATGCATCATTGATATTTCCACAGATATCCACTTTATCTTCTTGTAATGAATAATATCCAAATAATTTTTGGATGAAATTTTGAAAACCATACGGTCGTTTCCAGAAAAATGATGAAATTTTGTTGATTTTAAAATGATCATAACTTCACTTTCCAGACTCTGTTTTGGACGATTCRTTTTTTGAAATTGGATATTTTCCAGAGAGGAATTCAAATATCCAATTTGTTTATGCAAATAGTGCTCATAAAATATCAGAATTGAGTCTTATGTGCGCGAMTCCCTTTTTGTCTCYTGAGATGCATGCATTGTGCATGGAAAARTATCTGCATGTGAATCCTGAGATGCATGCCATATATCTTCCACATGAATTTCAGAAAACAAATATGAAATGGAGTAGACATCATCTTCAATTAATAGAATACAAATTAATGTAGATACTTGTGTAAAAGGCTCTTCAAACTGAGATGATTTATCTTCCAATGACTTTTCTACATTCTCTATCTTGTCAACTTTTTGCATTCATTCTTCCTTATTCCCAAATAAAACCTCCAATCTGATCCATAAATAATTTGGAGTGAATTCTTGTGATTCATCATATACTTGATGGATAATTTCGGGAGAAATAAAATAGAGGATACATCCTATGGCCATATCTTGTCTATTGAGAAAGTCATTTTTCTCATCAACGGAATCAGGCTCTACTTCCATTGCCATAGTTATTTGGTACAAGACTCTGCATCTGAGTATCAGTAGAATTTTTGGCTTCCATTCCAAATAGTTATGAGGCGTGAGAAGTATTTCTGGTGAATAATCCATCTTTTTGTTGTCTTCAATCTTTTGTACCTGCAAAAAACATTTTGGTGTAGCTTTTGCTTAGCAGTCCGTCGGCTTTGATACCATGTAAATGTGTTGAACCTGCACAGAATATATCTATCTAGAAAATACTACACACATTTACAGAGAAAAATTGAGAAAGAAGAAGCAAGAAAGAAAGAATGGAAGAATTCTCATTAACTATATTCGACACTCAAAGAATGAATAATTTACAATATATATAGAATAAATGAGTAACTAATGAGCCATAGTGGTGGTCTAGATTGATCTGGACACACACCAACAATTACAAGAGTAAACTGCCAACTAGTCTAGTCTCTCAGGCAGTTACGGGAGTGAANAAATTAATGTAGATACTTGTGTAAAAGGCTCTTCAAACTGAGATGATTTATCTTCCAGTGACTTTTCTACATTCTCTATCTTGTCAAATTTTTGCATTCATTCTTCCTTATTCCCAAATAAAACCTCCAATCTGATCCATAAATCATTTGGAGTGAATTCTTGTGATTCATCATATACTTGATGGATAATTTCGGGAGAAATAAAATAGAGGATACATCCTATGGCCATATCTTGTCTATTGAGAAAGTCATTTTTATCATCAACGGAATCAGGCTATACTTCCATTGCCATAGTTATTTGGTACAAGACTATGCATCTGAGCATCAGTATAATTTTTGGCTTCCATTCCAAATAGTTATGAGGCATGAGAAGTATTTCTGGTGAATAATCCATCTTTTTGTTGTCTTCAATCTTTTGTACCTGCAAAAAACATTTTGGTGTAGCTTTTGCTTAGCAGTCCGTCGGCTTTGATACCATGTAAATGTGTTGAACCTACATAGAATATATCTATCTAGAAAATACTACACACATTTATAGAGAAAAATTGAGAAAGAAGAAGCAAGAAAGAAAGAATGGAAGAATTCTCATTAACTATATTCGACACTCAAAGAATGAATAATTTACAATATATATAGAATAAATGAGTAACTAATGAGCCATAGTGGTGGTCTAGATTGATCTGGACACACACCAAAAATTACAAGAGTAAACTGCCAACTACTCTAGTCTCTCAGGCAGTTACGGGAGTGAATTGCCACCTAGTTGAGTTAACTAGTCAACTAGTCTTCAGTTAACTGACTGAACAAAGAGTAGTGAGTTGGTGATGATCCCAATGTTGCATGGTGAGAAAATCGATGCAACATCTAAACTCAACTCAACTAGTTAAACTGAAGTGTCAACTGAAAGAGAATATTCTCCAGGTGGAATATTCTCCCCTAAAATATAGGAGAATAGATAATGACTAATTATGACTACTAAACAAGGAATAACCTTAGGAAAAATAAATCCTAGGTGTGTGTGTGTGAAGTAACTCCAACAAGTGAATCCTTTGAATTTGAAGTGGTTGATGAGAGTCCAACGCCTCATTTGAACCCTTCTTTGACTAGTCATCATGACCATCTACTTGTCCATGTTAGGGAGTTTTTTAGTGAGATCTTTCCTTTGTTTAGTGATCCTCACATCATGTTGAGCCTAAGTCTTTTGTCCAATGTGGTTGAATCTTTTATACCATCAACAATAATTACAGGGGGCATTCTAGTGATGTCCACCTTTATGTCCCTTAGTGTCATCAAACATACACCTTTGTTTCCCATTTATTTAGGCGGCTCCATTTGGGGGATGTTGGTTGTGTCTGCCATTCCTTCCATTGGTATACCTAGAATTCCTACACCCATGTGATCAGTCGTGATTTCCATGTATAGATCCTCTTCCAATGGGGGTCCAAGCCTTGGTTTCAACACAAGAGGTGGAATTCCTTTCTCCTCCACCACTCCTAGAAATGCCTTCATCCTTGGGGGAAATAACCTTTCTATAACACTGAATCCATATGGAAACATCCGAATGGGGGGAACTCAAGGTTCATCTAGGTCTCAAGATGGTTCATCCTATTCACAGTATTCATTTTCCCATATGTTGTTTCCTTTATTGGCGATGTTATACTTTCTTTATTTGTCGCATTTGACTAATGATCCCATCCTCTATGACCTCTTATGGCTAGCCATATTTTTGAAGTTACAATAGGATATGCCTAAGTTTTACAGAAAGTTGGGAGAAGAAACATACATGCACATTATGACCTATCATTTTTGGTGTTCATCCGACTCATTGATGGATGATAGTATACAACTACATATTTTCTAGTGATCCCTAACCAGAAGTGTCACATAATGGTACATAGAAATAAAAGGAACTTCCTTTAATAGTTTCAATAACTTGGATATGGAATTTTTGACACATTTCCAATTTCCCATACGATATGAGATATGAATAGATATTTTGACATATTTTTTTCAAAATACTTCCACTCACATCTCTGATCATATCCATGAATGTAGATAATGATGTCAGATGATCAAAACCAAAACTCCTAACCAACTCCTTATGTAGTGGTTTACCAAATATATCTTACCACCCATTTCCAAGGATGTTGCTCTGGTAGGGGTGGATACAAAAGAGAAATCTATCTTATGTTCCCAACACTTAGATATAATATAATCTTATTCTAGAACCCTATCCTATATTATCATATATGCTCCTAGGCCATCATTAGATCTGAGAAAACCAAACCCAGTGTTGGTTCTGGAGCCTGATTATATTCATGTTTCATAGGTCTTTGTTTTTAGCTGTGTTTATATCCCATGAAGACTGTACACCCCTCCATGCGGGGGGATCATCCCCTCAGCCGGGGGGTTCGGGGGTGAATCCCCCAAAGGAAAAAATTTGTTGTAAATGTATATTGTAATTTCATAGTAAATATGGACCGTTCATTATAAGGTCACATATTTGATGATAGAAGTTATGTTAGGGTTTTTTTCCCTGGGAAATGAACCATATTTTATGAGGGAATTGTATTGCGTCTGTGTATCATTGTGAATATTGTATTCTGAGAGAGGAGACTGTGAGAGAAAGAAGAGAAATTTATAGTGTTTGTGTTGTAGGTTGTATCCCTTCATTTTCTGGATAATAATAATGGAAGGACCTGGAAATTTATCTAGTGGACATATCCCAAACTGGGTGAATCATGTATATTCGTGTCTATGTTGTATTGTGTATCTTTTGTGATTTATTTCCACATTTGTCTTATTTTATTGCTCCGCGATCCTATTTTTCTAACACCCATGACCCATTTTGATGGTTTGGTGGGTTATGTTTCCAATGCCTCTTTGGGAAAGTTATTTGATCAGAAGGGTCAATTGATTATTTCATCAAACCGCCTAGGTCCCCACTCATACATTTGAGGTGAACTCCCTACAATCCATGCAACAAAATAATCGCCAACAACTTGGAGGAAAAAAGAATAATAAAAGTAAAAAATGTTGAGCATGCGACTAATCAGACCCCAAAAAAATCGAGTGGAGGCATAAAAGATAATAAAAAGAGTGTGTTCCCATCATTTGTGGGGAGGACCATCCTACTCACCAGTGTCCTAAGAAGGATGAGATTCACCGATACTTGGCATAGTAGAAGGAATCCCAACAAATTGGTGTCTTAACCCATCCTTTTTCTCCCTAGCATCAACAAATGGTTGCGTCAATTCCTACCACTCCATCAAGGGGAATGTAAATTACCCCTTAGTATGAGGGGTCATCCTCAAATGACACAATATTCATGTTGATCATACAGTCAATCTCCAAACTCTATCTCTCACTTATGACACTCCTGAGATTACTCCTACCACATTGGATCCAACCTCCTATTCTCTTCCTAGTAGCTCTCTCTAGATCGAGAATCCATCCTTTTAGATATTTGTTCATCCCCCAAAGGGTGTTATTTGATGCATGATGCATAATTCAAATGCATGGTTTCCCACAACTACAATATTTTAGAAGATTTATTCCAAGTACCATGTTCCATGTCAGCCTTAGAAGTCCTCCAAAATTTCCACACATATGGAAAGATTTGTTATCAATGATGGGAAGGGTTGGTCACTCAGAGTCGAGCCTAATTACCTTTGATTTAGAACAAGTTCATCATAGAATTTTCCATGAAATCAATTTTCATATTAAAGTGAGAGTGAATGGGAAAAGCATCCTTCACACTGTGGTTGATGAAGGACCCTCGACTTACATTATGTCCATTTACTATTGGAAATGTATTGTCTCTTCAAAAATCAATATGTATAACACCATATTGAAAACCTTCAACAGACATGCTTTATCCTCATGGTATTATCACTACATTTCCCAGTGAGCTAGGTTGTAAGATTGTCTCCATTGTAATAAAGGCAGTCGATGCACATCTTGAGTATAATATACTACTCAATCATAGTTGTTTCTATAATATTACACCAATCATCTCATCATTATTTTTGGTCTTACACTTCCCTCATTAGGGGAAAATAGTTACAATCAATCAAATTTAATTTTTTTATAGAAATATTTTCCTCACCTCATGAAAACTTGCTCATAAGGCCTTTTCTATTTCCCTATGCAGACTTGAAGTCCCCTTTTGTAGTTCCTAGAGATAAAAATAAATAAAAATTCCAAACATATATTCCCTAACAACTATACAACATGAGTATACGTAGGTTGCACCATTACATCCCATGTACATTGGATTTTGTGCTCAAAATTAAAAAAATGGTGTTAGGTTTCCATGTCATGTCACGAGATCCATGATCCTTTACCTTCCATATACTAGAAACGTTCTGAATCAGACTTTCGGTTCCATTTGAAGGATATAAATGGGCCTTATCCAAGCTGTGGAGAAGAGGAGAAGTATTCAAATTTGAGAGAAAATTTACTCTGGAGAAATTATTCACTTCATATTCAGTCTGCAACCCTTTGTCCTTTTAAGCATGAACACATTGCTCATCCCCTAAGCTCTTCCCTATTTAATGGAGAACCTCATTGTCTATCTTATATGAGATTGCCTTTGGTGGAGGATTAAAGTGGTAGAGGCCCATTTGGAAGGGACTTTCGGTTCTAAACGTGACGACACGGAATTTTTTCATCCATACACTTCTCTTGATTACATTTTAATATAAATACTCTTTTCTTGTCCAATTAATGTCTTGCAAATATTTGAAATGTTATTCCATGGGAATATTTGTTATGAATATTGGTGGATTATGCTATTGTATGTGGATAAATTTATATATTATCACCATATGCTTCTGTATCTTGGTTGTTGAGGACAAGTTGTAGGTGTATTGCTTTGATTCAAGTGCTCAACGGTGGACTTCATCGAACGTCTGGATGAGGTGAGCTCTTTATATTATCTTGTTAGAATATTTATTTATCTAGCATACTTGAGATTGAAGTTGGTTTCTATAGTCATTTCCATCTATTTTGGTTTACTCCATGCCATAGAGTGATTTTCTTCATAACAGAATTGGCGACCATATTGGGGAGTGAATCTTCTTTTCAGGGTTTGGAGTGTTGTTCTCCTTTGATTGCTCTCGTTTATCTGGAGTTTCTTGTCGTCTGATTGTTTGACAGCCTCTTTTCATTTTGAGTCTGAGTTTCTTGGCCTTATCCTTAACATGGAAGTCTTTCAATACATATACATGGTTTTTTCCTAACATTCATGTACATACACGAGTTGTCATTCTGTAGGAAGTGTATATACACGGGTTTCTTCTAAACACTCACGTACATCATCCTTGTTTTCTTGATTATTGAGTTTGATGTTTGTTGGGTAAGTTTTGATGGTTGTTGAGTCTTCTTAGGTCTCTGCTATGACTGTTAAGTGCTTTTAGAGTGATAGGAAACCTTTCTTTGGTTGAATTTTCGGGCGGTTTTTCTTTCTCATCACCATTTTCATTCATTGTTCTTGCATCCTGGGTTGGGTGTTTTCTTCTTAATATTCTACTTGATTTGTCTCTATTTACATACACTAGGGTATTCATATCAAGTTGTTGTTCATTCCTTGCATTTTCATTCTTTTATATTGAAAATACAAAAATATACATTTTTCATTGTTGGCATTTGATATTTTGGATTCTTATCATTCATCTTAGTACACATATGGAAAGATTGCATCTTATTCAAAATTGCAGAATTGAATTGAAAGTTACATTTTGAAAAGCTTATCATTTATTGAGAATTGAAGTTAGGACTTTGCATTATATTCATATTAATTT
>JASDQU011309985.1:5697-18435 GCA_032191745.1 Picea mariana
GCTTGATAAAGGAAAAAGGAAAAATACCAACAAGCAAAAACCAAGAAAAAAAATTCTGGCCTAATCACAGATCGCAAAGAATCAGGTCAAAAATCACACACTAGCAATTTTAAAAAATGACTCTCACACTTGTCTAAAAACCTTAAAAAATTCTTTTACTTTTATGACAACTTTTCTTTAAATGAGAAAAAGCGAGCCAAAGGTAAGATTAATCCTAAGTTACTGACTGCTAAGACAGAGATTCAAATACCTGAGAGGTATAGTTCTCATCAAGGGAAAGAATGATTGCCTTACTCTCAAGAGAAATTATCTTGCACAAGCACACTATTGTTAATTCAACAACCAGCGTGTGAACGGGAGTTGTATAGAGACAAAGGGCGTGTACACGTGGGCTGACCTTGTACAGGCCGCGTGTATCTCTAAACTCTGAGAAAAACCAAAAACAGATAGACCAAACCAGGAAGAGACCTCTGATATTGATAACCAGAGTCTCCTGAAGGCTTGGACACTCTTTTTTAACAGAAAAAGCAAAAAAATCTAAGGAAAAATTTACAAGGACAAACAATCTGAGATAAGACTACAAACAAACAAGACTCAGACAAAATTCCAGAAAACCCCCTGAGAATGTGTGATTCTGACAGGGAAGAGGATGATTGCCTCAGAAGTTGTCTGAACTCTACACGCTACTGCTACTTCTTCAGCTAGCGTTCACACGCGGGCTGTAAGAGAGTAGGGTGTGGGTACACACATGCAGACCTTATGCAAGCCACATGTACCTCTGTGGGTCTCGAAAAAACACAGTCAAGCAAATAATAGGGAAAGATGGTATGAAAAACCAGACTCCCTGCTAGCTCAGACATTACACAAACTAAAAGAAAAAAAAGGCAAGAAAAACTAGTCTTTAAAACTACCCAAAAACTAAATAAAATTCCAAGANAATCTCCTCATGGACTAGCAAATAGGGTTAGACTTTACATGCAGATATGACCTATAGAAAATCTACTTTCTACCTTCGTCCCTAGACTTCAATCCCATTTATTTTTAGTAAATGCATGGCTAGATCAACCTACCTCGTTCCAGGCGTTTGATGTCGATCCCTTGTCACACTTGATTACTTGTTTGCGGTTCTCCTTTACAATGCTAACCTGCATACAAGACAAGAAACAACTACACATGCATGCTACCTATAGAATAATGGGTTAGAAATTCAAACATGTACTTAGCAAACTATGAATAAATCATGAATTGGGATGGGAAAAGAACTTTCTTTATTACTTTGAATGAGTCAACTTACAAAAGTTGAGATCGGCCACCGCTCCACGAACCTGATCCTGTGCTCCTCTTTGACTGTCTTCCAACTACTTTGCTTTGTGTCTCCTTTGGCACAAGGAAGGCTAAAGGGTTGGGACAACGAGAATACGTAAATGGGCAGAGTTTCTTTGCTATATTTTTTTTTCTCCAAATGGGACCCCTACCCCTTCTTTTATAGGCTAGAAGGAGCTAGGTATTTGGACAAACCGTCGACCATGCATGGCCTGGAGTTTTAGTTAACTCACCCATAGATTTTGTGTTCCGTCAGCAACTTTCCTTTTTTTCATGCTTTTGTTGGTCCACGCGGGCTATTTTGGGTCAGCCAGCGTGTACACACATGCAGTAATGGAGTAGGATGCGTGGGCCTTTATAAAAGAGGATTTTTAAAGAGTTGTTCAGTAGTTCTTTAGCAAAGAAGGGATATGAGATGACCTGATGCCAAGTAAGCATGTGTGGTGCAATTTAGGGTTATAACAGTAGGCAAAGGTGCCCCAAGGACAAATAAAAGTAGTTTTGTGTTGATTCACAGGCAAGATGTTGATTTGATTATAATCGGAGAAACCGTCCATTAAAGAGAATATTTCACTCCCGACACAATCGTCGACGATCTGGTCAACGAAGGGGGTGGGAAAGTTGTCTTTAGGACAATCTTGATTGATATCCCTATAATCGATGCAAACATGGATCATACCTTGTTTCTTGTTGACCGGAATGTTATTGGATACCCAATCAGTTAAAGCCATAGGATAATTAAAGTCAGCTTTAAGAATTTTTTCGACTTCAAGCTTAATAGCAGCTTCTTTACGGGGGTGGACCAGACGAAGTCTCTGCTGGACGGGTCTAGCACTTGAGTACATCTTAATTTCGTGTACAACAATATCAGGGTCAATAGTCAACATTTCTTCATAGCTCCAAGCGAAGATGTCACAAAACTCTTGGAAAAGTGATTTATATGTGAAAACCTCGTCAGTGGAGCACAAAGCTCCGATGTGAACATTTTCAACAACTCTAGGTTTAATGAATATGTCGAGGGGGATGGTGGGTGAAATATTACTTAGTTTCCCTTCATATAACACGTCATGTGATGACTCGAGATCAGAGGAAATGACAACAATGATCGACAAAGTCGAGATCCGTTGGTAACTCTCGATGGTGTGTTGTTCGAGGAAGAGAATGGAACAATGATGTTCATCATACCAAGGGGTGTCTTCCATCGAAATAATCAACATAATCATCTAGTTTGTGGGAAAAATAACGTGGAATGGGACAGGAGATGAATCATTGAGAGAGAGGGTAGAAGGGGTTTCCGATTGAATGGCTTGATAGGCGGATTCAACCAGACTTAAAGGAATTTGGTTGCCATGGTGAGGATAATCACCAGGTTCGAGTATTACCCACGGGTTGGAATATGTGTGAGTTTTGCGAACGGAGGTGGAAATCATGTTGATTGAGGAAACCAAAGGAGGTGGAGCATCAGGAGGTGGGATTGGGAACGTACCCATTAGAGTCGAATCTTTAAGTAGGCCCACACCGATGTTCTTATACCCAGGTGGTGTCTTCGCGATAAAAGGTACATTTCTAGTATGGGTGTCAGAGTTGAAAAAGGCAAGTTGGTCGACAGTAATGACCTTTCCCTGATGTGGAAAACGTAAAACAAAGTAAGGGTAGACACAACGTCACACATCTCATCAATCCATCTACAACCAAGTAAGAGGTTATAATCGAGAGGTGCATTAAAGACCTTAACTTCAACATTGACCGATTTTCCTTCCAATGTAATAGAAAACGGAGGAAGTACACCGTAGGGCTTAAATCCAGAGCCATTGAAGGCTTTAATCTTGTTATGTGATTCCGTAAGAGGAGGAGAGCCAATGGCCTTCCAACAGGCAACAGACATTACACGCATGGAGGCACCCTCATCAATAACAGCCCTAGAGATGTTATTTTCGGAGACAACAACTTGTATTTGGAATGCTAGTTGAGGGGGGAGTCTCAGAATGTGATCTTTGAGTTAAAAAATTATCAAATTTATATCCGTAGGATCAATTCCACCGATAGCCTTTAGAAGTGCCTTCCATTGAGCAGGGAAACTTTGAAGGACTTCGAGATCCGACATCGTAGGCGATGCTTGTGCCAGATCTTCTACAATACTGTAGTTCTGAGCAACACGTGCATGAGGGTTGAAGGCGGACTTTCGAACAACACCCTTTGGGGGAGGGAGAAGAACTATATTGAGACTCGGTCATTCGAGATGAAGAGTACCATTGGGAGGTGAAGTTGAGGGAGGTTTTTGAACCAATGAAGGTGGTATATCGTCAACCTTCTCCTTTGAGGAAGAGTAATATTTGGCCCGAGTGGTAAGTGCAATGTCATTCTTTCTAGAATCACCAGTACACATGAGTACATAAGAAGTAGTGGAGGGAGAGGGTTGGTCATGGATGACCAATTGGGCCTGCTATTGAGAAGGGAAAGGTTAAGACAAAACGACAAGCGTGGGAGGTTTCGCGGTCCCTTGGAGGAACTTAGTAACCTCAACTCATCTTGGACAATATTTCGTATAGTAATCGTCACCACAGATAAGGCAAGGGTATCAGGGTTTGTGCTTATCCTTATCATCAACAGGTTGTGTTTTGGATTTCTTAGATTGTGGGTTATTTTTATCCTCCTTATTCTTACCCTTCCCCTTTTTAGATTTATTCTTTCTAGCAGGGGTAGATTGAACAGAGTTAACCTCAGAGGTTTTGTCAGTGGGAGGAGTAGAAGACAATGCATTTTGAACATTAGAAGCATTAGACTTGGGGTTGGTGGGAGAGGATTGCGTATTTTGAGGTTGAGCATGGAAAGTGCCAATCACACCATCAGCCACATGAGAAGCAACATGGGTAGTTGAGGTAGTGGTAGTAGAAGGGTGAGGTGCATCAGGGAGTAAGTCGTAAAGAGTACCCATTTTTGAATAAATGAGGTCAAGGTACTGAGCGCGATTGATAGCCTGTTCTTCGGTGACAACTCCAGCCATGGAAATATCATGATAGATCTCATTCACGAATGATTTCATGAACCACTCTACCAATCACTGATCGGGAAGATAAAGTTTGATCAAACATCATCTTCATCTCCACTCATGAATGTGATCAGAGATGTGAGTGGCCTTAGTTTGCTTGAAGGAACTCAGGATCTCGGTTTTTGTTTCATAATGGATCGGTAATTGGTAGTGTGTGAGGAAATCCATGGCTAGGGTATCAAAGTCAGTGAAGAAACCTCATCGTAGTTCTATATACCACTTTGCAGCAAAACCCATGAGAGTTCGTTGGAAGAGTCGTAACCAAATGGAATCGTCCATCAAAGAGTTGGATGAACACCAAAGGTGGAAATTCATGACATGGTTGTTCGGATCCTCTCCCAGTTTACCATCAAATTTTGGAATGTACTGGTATAATGGGACAATGAGGAGAATGTAGGATAGGATCATTCAATATTCTAAACAAATCAGGTAGATCCAAAGTGGCTAAAAAAGGTAATTGTCTATTCACAGGAGGGTACTAGTGACTTTGGGGAGGGAGTCCCGTCGGTATACCAGTAGGACTATAAGTGGCTTGCATGTGAGGTGAAGGTCCTAACAGATTCAGACGTGTATGCGGAGGCATGTATCCCATAGGGTTGTATTGATTGGGGATGTTCCCTTGGGGAGGGACACTAGATTGAACGTTCGAACACCAAATGGGATTGGAAGAACTAAGGTATGAATGGCTTGAACTAGGGGGTATAAAAGAGCTAACTTGAGGTTGTTTCCCCCTAGATGATTGTGGATTTCCTTGAATAAGAAGATTCCAATACTGGGCTAGTGATTCAGGGATGTTCTGTCCATATTGTAGATTATATCCTCCGAGTGGGGGTTGTCCTCCAGGTGAGGATGATGCCCCAATTTAGGTTTGACCTCCAAATTCAGTTTTCCCCCTGGGTTATACTGTCCCCCAATAGGAATCTAATAACTAGAAGTGAATAAAATAGTAGAAGTTCCAAAGTTGGTAGAGCCACTGGGTCTAAATCATCCTATAAAAGGTGGATAAGACCCTCTAGAGAGGAATTGGGATGGTGTCAGAATAGAACTATAAGCAACATTATAACCAGGAGGAGTAAAGACTCTAGAAGCTATGGATGGAACTTGGGTAAGAATGGGGATAGAAGCATTCAAAGAATTATACCCAAGAGGGAGTGACATGATTTGTTTAGACGAAAGAGATGTACGATTATTCCTGGTGGGAATAATCGTAGTGTTTGGGACCATTGTGGAATGGGCCTGTTGAAGTGGGATAGTTGAGCTAGGACTAGCCTATGAACCAATGAAGAAATAGAAAGTTGTACTGTTAAAGTGATCTAAAGGTATCATAAATGTAGTAGATGTCTCAGGTGGTTCAGAAATGACAGGTATCTCAGCTTCTACCTCTGAGCCAGGAGGGTTCCACCTAGAAGTCGGTGTTCGAGATATGTCAGTGGTCCAAAAAGGATCCTCATTTTCAAGGCCGACAAGGATTTCAGTTGGTTTTCCAGAAGTGTCAACAATAAGTTCTCCGGACGAGTTCAATCAGAGAATACATCTCTCGTATCCAGGAGTTAAGAAGAAAGCATCCAAAGAATCAGAAACGATTCAAAAAATTTCTAAAGAGTCAGTTCTCTCTGCTTGTGAAGGTATGTGGTCCTGGATCTCACTCTGTTGAGGAGAGTCCTCCGATGGATTAGAAAGCAAGGGTTGGGAAACTTCCAGATCTTCTGGAGGTAGTCCTTGCATCCTACGTGAACGACGTGGAGGGTTAATGTTGGCCGAACCAAAAATTTTACGGAAAAAATCTATGGCCAACTATGTAAACAAAAAACACTCACTAGTATAATCTAGGAATCAAAACCAAGCAAACAAAAACTTCTTATTCTGAAGTCACTAGTTGGTGATAAAATCCAACGTTGTGAAGTCACGACAAGAAGGGGCTAGGCTAGGGTGGAAAAGTTATGTTGATGACCTGCTTAATGGACTTACACCCTGGTGCAAGCTCCCACACATAATTGTGGGTATACCCTCCAAGGAGCCCGAGTGAGTCTGGCCAACGTCAATTCCAGGTACTGTGAAGACTTGCCCCTCCATATTCACCTCGTGTAAGACCCTAAGAAGATAGGAAACTAAGGCTACCAAAAACAACAATGATGCCTGGGGAGACAGTTGAGAGTTAGATCCACGTTCAAGGGAAGGGTATCTAGCCCGAAATCAACTTGAGAGGCTTCCACTCATCATCGTGGGTATACCTTCAAGTGACCCCCATAATATGCACAATCTCTACACTGAGATCAACAAAGCAAGGTGAGTAACTCTTCCAATCTCAATGCGACCTCAGGTTTGACCCTTGTGTGAGAAGGTCTTCCCAAGACAAAATGTTGCAAATGGAATTTAACAATCCCTATCACAAGATTCTATTGTGTGTTTTGTTCTTTGGAGAGTGTGTCTCACCACCTATTCCAAAGCTCTAGCCTAGCTAATGTTGGTGTAAAAGAGCCCTAGAAAAATTACTCATTAAGTTTTAGATTTTCGCAATATTTTTAAAGGTTGTTTTTACTCAAGAGGGAGAAGGGAATGAAACTGATGTTGTGTAAGACCTTGAACCAACAATATGCAAATAGAAATGAATGATGAAAATTTTCGTTCAATGAATTCTATCTATAGCAGGGAGAAGGTGTTTCCGGAATGATGTAAGCTACAAAATATACTTCCTTTTTCTTTAAATGAACACAATTTCAAACAACCAATAAACAATGAAGTTATTCAGTGTTCTCTTCTCTTAAATTCAATAAATTTTCTTATGCATGATTATTCAAAAGAATGGATAACTTCAAATTCTTCCTTTCTAAGACCAGACCAAGGGCATGACAGAGAAAGGAGAAGTAATCCAAGAAAATTTATACCTTCAACAAGCACCCAAATCAAACTTTCAATGAAGATAAAAGTAAAAAATGATGAGAAAGTATTTCCCCAAATGCAAATGAATAAATAACCTCTCAATCATCAAGCAATCCAGAATACGTAATCAATCCAAAACTTCAAATCTAATCCAATATTTTTAATCGAACAAGCACTTAGATACAAGCTCAAAGATTATACCCTTGTTGTTAAAAATAAAAAATAAAAACTGGAAAATGACTAAGAGAGGTGTTCGATCTACGAAAACCAATCAACAACGTGTTAAGCGTGAGAAAATAGTCAAATACTAGCTAAAAAATTCCCCCCTAGCTGACTAAAGCAAAAACTAGGCATCAACAGAGGCTAAAACCCCACCCAAAAATTTCACAAACGTCGCCGCAGGCTAATAGCACATTATAGTGCAGAAATATAGAGTTTTCGTAGGGCAAAAATAGATAGGGTGTGGAAAGTACGCACTGAAGAAAATAGCTAGGGTGCAGAAATCAAAGGTTTCCACAAGCTAGGTATAGGGTGTAGTGCGGACATGTCTGAAAATCAAGAAATTTTGAGAAAAAGGTAAAAAATCTCAGTGAACTTTCAAACTTAGAGAGTCTGAATGGATCTCCCACATAATCAGAGACTGAATTCAGATAAAAAAGAGTAGGCAAAAACAAATGGCCAACAAAAAACCACAATCAAGTCGTATCCCCAGTGGAGTCACCAATTTTGTTATAGGATAAATCGATAAACGAGGACATAAACTAATCTCCCTAGATCCACCTTGATGTAGAAAAAAACAAGACAGGACATGACACTTTAACTAAGTTGCAATCATTGATCTAAGTGTCAAAGAAGGAATTGATGACTTACCTTTGAGATCTCTTCCTTATATCTTTGTTGTTCTTGCTTCACTCCAGTGCTCTTGTGAAACTAGATCTGCAATGACACAAACCAACCAAAGTGAAAGAAACTATGATAGATTCAATAAAAACTTAAGCATGTGATAAAGGAGTCATGTAATAAAATGAGAATAATTTTATGGGAAATAAACATGCCACTGTATTATATTGAATAAAAGTGGAAGATACAACCGAAATGCCTTGATGTCACAAGTTCCCTTTTAGTGTTCCTTCATTCCAACACACACATATACTTGTTCCAATATTTGCATGAAGACGACCTTCAAAATCTTGATGGGCAAATGTAGACCTCAAGTATCAACTAAAATAATATTCTTCACACAATCTCCAGCCTATTCTTCAAGAAATCCTTTGCTCAACTTTGCTTAACTGTTCTTAGCCTTTTCCATGAAAAGCCCATTATTATATGGGAGAAGCTTAAGTGGTTAAAGTGATGAGGATGATCCCACTAGATCAAAGAAGTTAGTAGGATCGTAACCATACAGACGCCACCTCACATTCCATAAGATTCCCCTTCTAGAAACTTCTTGAACCTCTTTCCTCTTTTGGATTTCAAATGCCGCCGCATCCTGCCTATATAGTAGCCAACGAAAATCCCGTAGGCCATACTATAGAGTAGCCTGCATAAGTCATGGATTTCTGCACTGTACACTATGGGTAGCCTGCAATGTTCTTCTAAAAAGTAGTCTTGCAAATGAGGAAATCAGTCACTTTTCTCAGGCAAAAGATGATTTTGAGGGCCTGATTACATGCTTGTAAAGTCATCATCAGAGTGACCAAAATAATGTGTAACACCAGGTTGTAGAATATTACAGTGAAGAAACCTTTGGAGCTTAGTGACAGCTCGTAATATCTCTTAGCGTTCCACCACGCTTTGATCCAGCGGGTTAGGTCCTTTTCTGAGGGCCATAGACCTAGGAATTTTCCTATGAGTGCATGGCTCTCATGAACTGCATGTGTTCCCCTATCCTGGTGGTTTTGATGACATATCTGGGCGCAACAGGGGATTGGGGGATACAGTTTCTGGGTATCCAAGCTCGAGCAACTTTTGTATGTGAGGACTCAACATCTGCATTCGAGTCTTTGCTGATTTCCATCTCTTCCTGCAGAAACTGGTCTCGCAGGTGAAATGGCGGCTCAAAGGTCAGTCTGGGCACCTGCAAGTTCTATGGATCTTTGTGGACGATGTTACAGTAAGAGGGGGCTTTCTCCCCCCCTTATGTTCCAGTTCTCTGAGGTGGTCAGAGTTGCAAGGCTAAGGTGATCAACGCGTACCCAGGGATTAAGAGAAGGTCTGGGCAGGCAGGAGTTGGGAGCATGGAGAAACCCTAAAAGTTGCAGATCTTAGGTAAGAGGTATGAATCCTTATTTTCATATTTTCTTATTTGTTAAGTTGTAATTTAATTTTGAATAAAATTTGTATTATTAATAGTATTTTTTTTCTATTTGAGAGTTTTAGTATTTTTAATGTAAAAATATGGGCTTTTAGGGTTAGAGTTTTTGTTTTGAGGTCACAATTATCGTCAAGTTGGTAATAACATTATGTTTTTCATTGTCTACATTTGAATATTTTTCTTAGAAAAATACATTGGAAGACAACGAGGATGCTACAACCATATATTGTAGTCATTGATACTAATCTCTAGAGTGCACTTAGCAACAAGGTGTATCAATTGGAAAATAAAAGGAAGAAGCCAAGTCTATGAGAGTTATGCCCCATATAAGTGGAGTGCTAAAAACACACTTATACAAAAATCTAAAAGGTATAAGTACCCATCCTTGATTAATGATTGTGTTGATGAAAAATGGATAAAATTGGGGCTTCAATTCCCTACCCAATCTTTCTCTATATCAGAAATCTACGAAGGTCACTCTTTATTCTCCTGAAGCTACACAATAAAATACTTATTTTTCAAATCATTAGTGTTGTTCATGATAATTATCACTGCAATATAGTGTATATCATATTTTCATGAATCATGCCTCCCCTTTCATGAGAAGTTTATGCAATTTCCCATGCCCTGCATGAAGGAGAATGAAATATGTGTTGGGACAATAATATCATATTATTAAGTAACTTTGATATAAAGTGTTGGAAATTGTGTTGTCACTGATGTCAAAATTAGTCATGGAGGAATTGGGGATTGTGTTGACAGGTCTAAGGATCAAAACCTATAAACAAAACCATAGCCAAACAGAGGAAGATTAGATTAGAATAAAGTGTGAATGTTGATCAACAATTGTAGAGATTGTGACCATAGACGTAGTCTATCAGAGTTATACAGTCAGAGAATAGAGTTGGAAGAACACCTCGATGAACAAAAAATTGATCAATGGAACATATCACGAAGGAACAAGTCTGAGAGACCATGAAGGAACAAGGGGATGATAGTCAATCTCTATGAAATTCACAAAATTTAGAAGTTCAGAAATTGACAGTTGTGATTAAATTTGGTAGACGAGATCCAATAGATCAACGACTCTCATTGACCTTCCATTGGACCCCAAAAGGGACAAAATGTGTGTTGTTTCAAAGCCTTTCTATCTCCTGTCACACTTCTATTCCAATGCAACAACTCCAAGAGTGAAATCCAACCATCCATTGACGAAGTGGATCATCAATCCAGATTGATTGTTGATTAGAACTCTGACAATGAATCTACATTGTTCATCAGAATAAATTAAGAGCAAATCTAACCATCCATTGGAAAGCTAGTTTTGGATATTGTTACAACACTCTGACAGATACAACATTGAATAATATTCCCTTTCAATACCGTCCATTCGACGTTCCGATTGGGATATTTTACCACTCCGAAATTAGTGTATCAAAGAATATTCCATCACAACTTTGTTTTATGTGCTGACAGATCTGATCATCCATTTCAAGAAGTGATCAACAATGGAAGTTGAATTTGATCCTTCTCCAAAAGATATTTATGTCATCCATTAAGACAACAGTCAACTGTCACGATTAAAGATTATTCAGAGCTCAAAAGAGACATTTCAGAGTACTAACTCTGACCATCTGAAGATCTAATCTGAATGTTGTTGCACCAAAAATATCTAACCGTCCATTCAAATATAGATCAATGGATGAGGAAATTTTTTCTCTAGAAATCTAGTCATAGTTTAAATCCTGCAAAATTTGCGAAGGGAATAAACCTATGGATCTAATGATTGGTCACATGAAGAAGAGAAATGGATTAATGACTAATTGAGCCTACAATTAGTTGAGCATGGGACACAATCCAAGGCCATGTCAGTAGCCATATCATCCTAAGAATCCACATCAGCGTAAGTACCATGTCAACAACACATTAGATACACATGTCAGACTTCAGATAGTGCCAAGAAAGAAAACAAGTGCAAACTATTGAAGAATATTCCTTTTGATACCTTCAGATCTTATCAATCAGTGTTTAAAAGGTTGGGGAATGGTGAGTGAGAGGTGTGTGGAGTGAATAAGTGAGGATTTGAGGTTCGTACATAAGTGTGGAAGCGATGAAGAATATCCGAGGTATGATAATACAGAGTATGGAGCATGATGGATAGATATTCTAAAGCAAGCTATGAGTTACAAAATTTTCAGGGTGGCAGGGTGGAACAAGGAATGGGATTGGTGTCTCCTACAGGTTGGTGCCTGTGAACAATAATTTTGTGGGTTGGTTCCCATTGGCTGAGTTGGTGCTCAACAAGGGGATTCGTATCCCATGTAGGTTGGTGCCTGCAAAGATTATTGTAGATTTTTTTTTGCTGTAATTTGGTGCTTACAAATTTTATAAACAAAGTTTTATGTTTTTTCTCCCATTTGGGTTTCCATGGTAAATATCTGCATATTGTTAATTTTATGGTTTAACTGTTCATCATTGACTACTAGTAAATAACATATTTTAATTAAAAATAAAATTGTGGTAAAAATTATTGTGTAATATCGATTCACCCCCCTCTCAGTATTCCAACAATTGATATGAGAGAAGGTTCCTTCAGGAACAACCTCACCACTGGATGGTGAATCCTCACAATGGAGGGACAGGAAGGGTTCTCCACCAAAAAAGCCCCAAAAATTCATGGATCAGAATAAGTCTTTTGGAAAATAAGAATGAAATAATTTTTTATGTCACTTGGATATGATGTGTGGGATTTAGTAGTAAACAATTACAAATATCCATGCACACCCCCAACTGATACCACTGAAATAAGGCTCGGTAACAATAACTCTAGGGCCATAAATGTTATCCTTTGTGGACTAACAAAATTAGTATATACACCAAAGTCATAAACCGTGCCTGAGCTAAAGAGATGTGGGACAAACTACAAAAGATTTATGGAGGAGATGATAAGGTTAAGAGAGAAAAGTTACAAATCTATAAAGGACAATTTAACACTCAAGATGAATGAAGAAGAGAATATTGCATCCTATATTATCTGTGTGGATGAGGTTTTCAACTCCATCAGAGGATTAGGAGAAGAGGTTTAAGAATCTATTATTGTATAGAATGTGATCCAGTCACTCCCCTCAAGATTTAATCCAAAGACCTCTCTTCTTGAGGAAATGAAGGATCT
>JASDQU011309986.1:22398-50692 GCA_032191745.1 Picea mariana
TGCACCCTCCTGAAAACTGTCAACCCTACAATTTCGGCCCTGATGAAGGAGGCCTCCAAATGCCCTGAAACTTGCTAGAAAGATAGATCGGGACACTGCAAGTCACTAGGTGAAGTCTCAGGGTCAGATCTAAAGTATAACCCCTCCAAACTGAATAGATCTGAATCTCAAAAGTGCCCTCCTCCTCTCCAATTCGTCCCAATTCTCTAGGAAATCATCTATACCATATAACTCTCTCAAAAAGCACTAGAAATGATGGTGAAGACCCTGCAAGAAGAACCCAGATGCTAGAATCTCCAGAAGCCCTACCAATCACCTGGAATGAACTTCCCTCAATGGATGGTGCGCCCCCCTTGCTGGAAACCCCCAATGGTGCGCCCTCTCTCTCTTCCTGTGCCTGTGGCTAGTGTAGAACCCTCCTGCACTGAGTAGATCTGAACTAGAATGGTGTGGGGGAGTATTGCATCCCCGAGACCAAGCTTGGGACAAGCTAGGTGTAATCTTTCACCACCGAATCGTCCTCTAGGGTTTGCTAAGTCAAAATCCTCAAAACCCCCAAGGTATGGGCTCACTAGCTAGAAGCCAGATATCAAAAGATAATCATACATGAATGAGAGAACAGAGGCCTTTCCCTCTCTTTTATACTTCCCGCTCACCTTGTCCCTCCAAAGTGACTTTTACTTTATTAATTATTAATTAATTAATTAAATCACTTTAATTAATTAATTAACCTTTTTACCTCTGAAAAACACCTTATCTCTCCTTGTGGCTTCCCTAGCCACTGAAAGTCACTTTTCAACATCTTATCCCGTAGTGTTGTTCCTCCCGATTCCAATGAGCTATTACACTGAGAGGTTCCTCCAAGTATTATGCCCAAAATGAGCTCTTCAGTGAATTTAATTAACCTATAGCTCAAAATACTCAAAATCATGGAAATCGTCGGAATGCAATGGAACCAAAGCCAATCTGTGCGGAATGGATCAAAATGATGAAATAGGATGAGCGATGCAAGCCAGACCCCAAAATATCCCTCAATAGTCATTGTGCTCGCTATAACCTCCATCTAGCTACTTTGGTCATCATAACACCCTAAAAAGTAATGATGTCCCAAAGTGGGGACATTATAGCACACCATTGCATTCATGAGCAAAGTCCTCAAGGATTCCGTTGACCACCTATTCAACTAGGGGATCAACTCCATGTGCCATGAAGAGATGCATCAGCAGATGCTAATATGTCAAAGACAGTTTGGTTCTACTGGGCAATTTATGCCTCCAACACTTCTTTTTGTAAACGAAATTTCCGCACCCCTGCGTGGGTTAATAATGTAATAGGTCTACATGGGTCATAGTTAGGTCAGTTACCTTGGGATTTCTTCATTAGGAGAGTTCCTTTCATCAAGGGTTTTTTATCCTCAGGTTATTAATTGGACTTTTCAGCCTTATTAATCTCCCTTGAATTTTTCCCTCCCACCAGCAATAATTCCTCCAAAGTGGTGAAAGGCGTTCTAATGGGGTTAATTAATTTTTAATTAAACTTTCCTAAGTTTGAGAGTTTAATTATTTAATTAATTAATTATTTTTGAGCAAATATTGTAAAAACTGGGTCTTTGGACTTTTGATAGGGGTATTTGTGCTCAAAAGAAATGGAAAGACACCCCCTACACCCTTGGACCAAGTTTCAGCTCAGTTGGACAAATTTTGCTAGGTGTTTGTCCACCAGAAGTCTCAGTCAGTCAAAACAACAATTTTAATTGCTAAATCAAGACATAGGAAAAATGTCATTTCTGTAATTTTGAGCAAATGGGGTAAAGTAATGATGGAAAAGTGTGTGAGAGATTTTTCTTAACCTTTTCCAACCCTCACATCACCCCCTCACCTAGCCAGTAAGCAAAAACGTCACTTTCCCTAGAGTCGTGTGCCTCCCTTCTAGAAAGTCTCCAAAAGGTGAAAAAATAATAAAAAAATTAATGGGAGACTTATTATATCCATTGGTGTGCCTCCCTAGACCCTACAACTCATCATTTCACTTATCAAAGTCTTGTCAACTCACTCCAACTCATTTCCACTTCATCCACCCATGCCAAAACCCTAAAAGTGACTTTTCTTTTATGTGTGACACTTGTAACTCATCCAAGAGGGGTAGCTTTGCCTTCTCAAGTATAAATAGAACCCCTCCCTCACTCATTTCTCACCATATCTTGAGCTATTGTTATGCTACTTGATTTTCCCCTCATCTCTCTCTCTCTTGGTTCATTGTGTTTCCTTTCCATTTTGCTCTTGAGAGTGTTGGAGCAACTTGTTGCTACAACACTCTCCTCTTGAGTAATAGAAAACCTTTGGAGGATTTTGAAGAAACAAAGAGTATTCATGTTGCTTCTTGCTACTATTGAGATGATCTTGTTCTATTTCTCTCCCATTCTTGCTTCAAGTTTTATGGATCTAGAGTAGAAGTTTCAAGCAAAGTATTTTGTTTGGATAGATCTTGTGGTAGTATTATCATAGATCTAGTGAAATGTTTAGTTGGGTATTTCAAAGTAGTTTAGATCTACTCACATTCTATCTACTTTTGTAGCTTCTGTCTCACATTTTGCAGGTTTACCTCTAGGGTTTTATTGGGCTAGCCTCAAAGAAGAGTCTACTCTTAAAACCCCCTTAAACTCCATTGCTTTTCAGATCTGGTTTCTTTGCTCATTCCTTCTATATTTCAGCTTGCTAACAATCATAGATAGGTCACAAAAATACATTTTTACTTGGACTTTTTATGTGAAAATTTTCTGCCCTAAAAACAGAAATTTTTCCTTACTTTTCTTGTTGTGTGCAGCATTTCCAGCAAGCAATAGCTTGCTGATTTTTGCAGGTTCTCATCAGGTCAAGGGGTTTTGCAACCCACTTTTGGTCACACAACACTCCCAAAGGTCTCTCCTTTGAGTTGGTAAAAAATCTCACCCTTCTCCTTCATTTTTCTAGCATTTCTAAAGTCTTATTCTTGCTTCCAAACCCTCTTTGGCACAACAAAGGTAGGCTTGCCTCCACCTTGTGCCATTGTGAGAGGTTTCTCTCTTTGCTCTTCCATTTCAAGTTCTATCTAGTAATTGCCTACACCTTGGGTGAGACATCCCCAAAATCGTAAGGCTAGTAATGTGTTGATAATGTGCTTATGCTTAATGGTTAAAATCTTCTAGAGGTAGGTATCATACACATACTAGTCTTAGCTTAAGCCCATGGAGGCATAATTTCACTTACATGCTTTAAATCTTGCAAGTTTCATTCTCATAACATCTATCTTAATGCAAGTCATACTTGGGTAAATGATAAAAGTTTAGATCTTTTCTTTGGCAAGTTGTTCTTGTCCCTTTCATAGCACTCTTTCATACAAGCTTTCAAATGTTTATGATTAAGTAAATGATGATTGAGTAACTCTTCTATTTCAGCTTTCATTCATATGGTTCATATGTGTTTACATGCTTAATTTTCACAATCTACAACACATCTTTTGGGCTGATTAAAGTTTCGGTTTTGGCACTTTTTCACTAATTTTGGACAAGTAAAAGTCACTAAAACACTCTTAAACACACCTAAAAACTTAGTCCTAAGGCATAATAATATATTAGATTTAATAGGACACCTAAATCAACCATCTTCGCCATCTAAAACGGGGCTTGAGGAAGGCAACGGAAGGTGCTAGGCCGGGGAAGGTCTCACGGTGCGCGGCGTCCCTTCCGGGAGTACTTGGGTCTTTAGGGTTGACCTGTGAAGCTAGGGTAGGCCTCGTTGCCTCACTTCTTGAGCATCCAACAGCCATTTGGTAATTGGGGGAGGAGGATTTTGGTTCAACACTTAGTTAAGGGTGGGTAATTAAAATATTTTAAAATCTTTAAACAACTCTTAATCCACTTAGTGTTTTAGGCTTTACTTTTTGGGGTACATCTTATGGTTGTCTAAAACATCACTTGCAAGCATATAACTCATTTTAAATCTTACATGCAAGTACACTTCTTTGTGGATTAATTAACTAAGTTGCATCTTAAGTATTGTTGAGCATTTGTTCTTTCAAATATTTCTTTTCATTTAGTAAATGCTCTTTATGGTGTGATCCCTCAAGAGATAGCGCATCCCATTTGGAGGCATCATCTTGTTGGATCTTGAGTGTTGTGGTTGCCATTGAAAAGCAGTCCAATAGAGTAAGTGCTATTGGGGCATGCTTGGCTTAATGTGGATGATCTTTATGTTTTGAATCTCTTTAAGTATCTACACATTTAACCACTAGGTTATCTTGCCTCCTTTGTACCTTGTATATCTTGTTCATAATTGTTGTACTATTCTTTCATTTATTGTTGTAAATACTTGTATCTAATATTGTTGTGAAGTGATTGTAATCTTTGTAATCTAATTGTAAATCCTGTGTAATCAAACACCCTTAAGCTTTAGTTGACCCCTTGCCCAATCTTAGGCACTAGTCTTAGTTGTCTTAGGAAAGGGTTTGCTTGACATAAGTAGATAGTTGCATCTTGCATTGCTGCCTTTGCATCATAGGTTAGTCATTCCCCCCAAACATTTAACCATTAAAATCAACTCCTAGAACATAACATTAATTTCATCTAGAAACTAAGGTCTACCCCCCTTGACTTCCCTAGGAGAAAGCCTAGATGGAAGAGGTTCAAGTCAAAGTGACAACGTGGGCTTTGAACCTAGGCATTGTGCCTCCAAGGACACACTAAGTGAGCTAGACTTAACTCACATTTGCAAGTGTGTATTAAGACAACAACAGATTCAAAGGTGAACTACTCAATTACTGAAAAACAAGCTTACACCTTGGTTAAATCCCTTAAACACTTTAGAAGCTACGTTGGATATAACAAAATCAAGGCCTATGTCCCATACCCAGCGGTAAAAGATGTTTTGTCACAACAAGATTGTATGGGAGCTAGGGCGAAGTGGGTGTCATATTTAGCATTGTTGTTGTAAATCTGCTCATTGCTGCATATACTTATTGATTAGTAATTATATTTCACAAGTTTAATGTCTCATTGAAGCGCCAATATCATTCTTGCTTGTAAYTGCAAATTTATTCAAGTGTTGTCTTGTTAAGGGTAGGTACACCTTATTTCTACATTTGCTTCATCTCTTAAAGAAATAAACCTTSTGACATATTTAACTTGAGTGACCAGTGAGAAGGGTAAATTATATCTTTGCTTCATTTCACCAGCCCTTTAGGTCACTAGGGACATCTCCCTTTGGGTAGTCTTATCCTACTCCTAAACAGAAAGGGGTTTCCTATTAAGGTGACAGTGATAGGTCACCCCCTTGTTASGCCAATCTTGTCTCACTGCCTTGGGCTTTGGGCAAGTACAAATTGTGCGATAACATAGCCCTCTGATTTTATTAATCTTGGTTACAATCTTTTTTTTAGGAAGACTTGCGATCCTTCATTAAGGGAGATCAACAAGTTTTACAAGTTTTAAGAATGTTTAGGAAGGAAGATAGGTGTTTCCGAGGTCCCGGATGGTCCAAATCTACCCAAATTCAGCAGAGTCTCCCCTTGGTTGTCCACTAACAGCAAGCAAACAACCCACGAAGATGCCCAAAATCACTTTGGACAACTTGTGGAAAAAGGTCAAAACTATGGGAAAAATTCCTAAGTAAAAAGTACACTAATCTAGCATATTACAACCAAAAGGGGAAGCCCAATGAAAAGCTTCTTTAGTGGTTTTGTTTGATGTTCGGAACAACAAACAAAGTGGCACTAAAGTTGCCAAATATATATTTAAAGTACATACAACAAGAACTACCTTTAGCCTTTTAAAATTTGAATAAATAGCTTGCTAAAAGTAAACTTTTCCTATGCTAGATCTAATCCTTAGATGTAACTTGAAAGTACAAAAGTAGATCTAGTTTAATCTATGCATGCAATGTAAGATATCAAAGATTTAAATTGAAGTTTCAAATCTAAACACTTGCATGCAATGAAGTAACCAAAAAAGAGAATGTAGATTTTCTTTCAGAAAGAGGGAAAGAAGAGCGTATGAGCCTTGGAATCCTTGGGCAATGGAATCTTCTCGATGGAACACAGAGGGACTATATCTTTTATGAATCTTGAAGTATGAGGAAGATGCAACCTAGCTCAACCTCCTCTTCAAGTATGAGAAGCTATAAGCTTCAAACACTTGCAACAAATTGTTAAATAGTGGTGCTTCCTACATATGAAATCTAGATAGCATGCAATTAAACAAAATTAACATGCAAATCTTTAACCGCACATGTGAATAAATGGCAAGATTTAAGAATGCAAACAAGCTTAATAAATCTTGTTATTCAAAGAAACACAAAACGATCTAGAAAGACAAACTAGTTTACTATATCCTTTCCACATTTAGAATTGAAAACAAGTAATCAAAACAACAACACCTCACAAATTGGGCACATTGACAATTAGCATCCACACATTGAGATCATTACGCCTCCAAAGCCTTTTATTCCAAATGAAATGATAGTACAATAGTGTTACAACCACAAGCCTTTCTCCCAAGCTCCAACTAGCTTACAATGGAAGAGAGTGCTTGATTAAATAGCAAAAAGGTGAAGATCCCAAGAGAGGGGGGCGCACCACTTGGAGAGATGGGATGACAAGTGTGAGATGAAAAGGGTGTCAACTCTCCACACACTCCAAGAATTCACCACAATAGCAGAGGAAGGTGAGAGAGGTTGCCACCTCTCAAGAGGTAGGTGCCTCTCTCCAAGAGTGTGGCACCTCTTGAGAGGGGGGCGCACCTCTTCTTTGGAAAATATCTCAAACACATGTAGGCTGCCACACAACCCAAGTTTGAGCTCACTTATGTCGCCCTTGAGTGCCACATACTCCCAATCAAGTTCAATTGACTAGAGACAAGAAAAAACATGTTTCCGACATGTTTCCTTGATAATAGGGATGCTGATTTTTTCCTTTTTTTATGTCTTTTATTTGACATTTTTGAGAGAAAATGACTTTAAGTGATTAAATAATCACTATTTTTCCTCAAAAAGGTAATACTTAGGTAAAGTGGGTATTTTGAGTGTGAAAACGAATACCCCCAAGGCATATAATTCCTCCTAGTACTATTCTTTTTAACTTATTCATCAATTACAATTAAAATACCCTGATTTTGCGCTAAATTTTATTTTTGCAGAAACCATTAAAAAACCTAGGGGGACTTAGCGCATTTCCATGAGACTCTAAGAGGATGATTAGCATGGTAATATACATTAGACTCTTGACTTAGACGACACACACTAAGGCCTAACCATCAGTACACACTCCAGCTTTGGAGGTGATGAGTCAAAAAACTCAAAAATTATAACTCGCTTAAAAAGTAATTCAAGCAAGATATAATTAATAAGTTAAAAAAACACTCTGGAGTAATGTACTCATGATTAAGTCTTAGGGGGCTAAGCCATTTACAAAGTTCATCATGCTAACTCATCTCATTACAATTCCCCAAGGGGGGTATGGAAATGCGGTAAAGAAGAAGAAAAAGAAAAGGGGGCCATAATGGCTGGCTGGACTTGTGAGCTCTGAATTTTGAAATTTGAACAAGTCTTTGTTCAACCTTTGGCGGCTCAACTACAAGTCCATCCTAGTGCAACTTGGTGGGTAACATTGAGTACATCCTCATTTTCAGGTTGGTGACAAAGTTTCACTTCATTTGGACAAACACAAGTTAAAAAATCAGCAGCATTACAAGCTCAAACAAATTTGAGATGGGCCATATACCATCACAATGTGGGTAGGTTCCAATTCCTACAAATTTGTTCTTCCACCTCAACTAGGTATCCGTGATGTGGTTAATGTTAATCCGCTCAAGTTGTACAAACTGGCCCACTTGGAGGAAGCAATTTCAATCACACCCAAAGCAACAATCCCTGGTTTTCAACCTCCTTTGCCTGAAGATACACATTTTGATGTCCAAACTTGATCTATTAAACAACTTTAAATCGCCACTTAATTGGTTGGATGAAAAGGCACTTTACCCACCCAAGTCAAGTGGTTGTCCCTGTTATCCACCAGTTTGCACAAGCTGGATTTCCTGAAGAGTTGCCAAAGATTGAGCAGTCATTGCTCGTATGATAGAGTTCAGAGTTCAATCGGTCTTTCAAAAGACCACATTTTTCTGCATTTCCACCATTGTAATAAATGACCTGAGTATGAGATATTGTAAAAGGCTATTGGCCACCTAAGACCTAGGTACGAACATGTACTCTAGAGTGTTTTTTTTACTTGTTAATTATTTTTTTTGCCTGCCTTTGTGGGCGATTAAATAATTTCTAAGTTTTTTCACTCAGAAGACTGACTCCAGAGCTGGAGTATGTGTTGGTGGTTAGGCCTTGGCATGGAAAACCAATGCCTAGTGTCTGAATGTATATGAGCTCATACTAGGTCATCTTAATTGAGTCATATAGAAATTGCGGCTAGGTTTGATAGGTTTTTTTAATGTTTTAGTGAATTAATTAAATTCCCGCAAAAATGGAATTTTTTAATTCTAAGTCACTAAATTGTAAAAATATGGCATCAAACATTGTTAGATGCCATATTTATGGTCGTTTTCCGGTCCAGAGTATCATGTAAACCCCTATTTCCCTTCTTTCGAACAAAAAAGTGATTATTATCACTAAAAAATTAAATTGACTCGAAAATTACGGAAAATGGGTCATTTAAATTCATTTCCTAAATTTTAGGAGAACTGGGGAACATGTCAAAAACATGTTTTCTTATGTTCCCAGATGACTGGAAGCCTAAAGCGAGTTAAGTAATGAGGAAGGCGACTTAACTAAAGTGACATGGCGTGGAGGAGATCCCAATGAAGGGACTCAACCCCACTTAGCACATGTGGCGCATTTGGAAAGAGGGTGCACATCCCAATGTCCCTAACTCGCCCTCACACTCTCACTCACTCGAGTTCACTCCCTCACCACTCCACTTCCACCTCCATCACTCCCCTTTCACCCTAGTCCACTCCACACTCACCACACTTAACCTATCCACCACTCCCCTTTACTAAGTGCACATCTACCCTCAACTCATGTGCATCTCCTCCTTAGCTCAGGCGCATCTCTCTTGGGATTGTCATCTCTCTTGCTATTTAAGCAAGCATAACTCTCTCCATTTGAGGTAGTTGGAGCTTGGGAAAATTGACCACTATTGTATCATTGTATCATTTTCTGAAATTGAATAAAGAAGACTTTGGAGTTCTACAGTTGTGGATTCTATGTGTGGATGCTTGGATCTAGTGCTACATTTATGAGGTAACTTGTATCTTGTATTTCAATTTTGTGAATCATTTGCAAGGCTTTGAAGATATGCTATCATACAGTAGGGTGAAATAAATCTAGCTTGATTCATTTCATTTCTTTCTTATAAATCATAGATTTTTTGTATTGCATGCTTCGTTTTCGGTTAAACTAACATGCATACTTGAGCGTTGTATTGTGTAGGGAAGACCTTTAACAAGTGTTTGCAGGATTGGAGTACATTGTTGTAGGTTCCTCAGGCTTGGAGGATTGATAGGTTGTTGCTTCAACCGTCATTGTCCAAGAGTTTCAAAAGATTGAGCTCCCTCTACTCTTCATCAAAGGACCCCATCGCCCATAAGCTTTCAATTTTTGAAAGAAAAGAGTTTCTTCTTCTCCTTCTCATATCTCTTTAAATTTACTTGGTTACTCTTTCATTGCATGCTTAAGAAGTTAATATTAAATCAAAAGTTTAAATTAGTTTCCATTGCATGCAAAGTTTCTATATCTAGTTTAGAATTCTTTCAATTTAAAGAAGTAGATCTAGGGCATTTTCTAGCATTTTTTCTCCTAGATTTGAAGCTAGTTAAGTGTCTTGTTTAGCATTTAAGATCAAGCTAGCTAACTGCCATATCCTTGCTGTTTTATGACAGAAAACAAGAACAATTAGAAGATCCTAAGTTTAGTTCATGCAAAGAGTCAAAAAGTCTAAAAAATTTCAATTTTTGCCTTTGAAAATTTTTCGAAAAAAATTTTAACAACTTTTTTTTAGTTTTAAAGTCTTTTTCATCATCTTTTAACAATCTTTGTTTGCTGTTTTTTTGCAGCAATAACAGGTCCAAGGGGACATTCTGCCAAATTTTGGCGAAATCAAGGCTTCCAAGGCACCCTGGGGGGTTTCAACTTCATCAACGAAGTTTCTCTTATTCTTCCTTTCTTGTACTTTCCTTCTAAGATCCAAAAGTTATAAGGATCCCTTCTTCTTTCTTAAGGCTAAAAGCTCAAAGAGAACCTTTGTCCTCTGTTGTAATAGTTGCAATAAAAGCGGGCCCTTTTGTGCCCAATTTCTCCATCCCCATTAGGGGGATTTGTGCGTCTTTGTGTGGTTTTCTTTCTTGATGCATGCTTAAATCTCTTAATCAAACACACAAGTCAAGTAAATCGAAAACACACTCATTATTTCACATGCATGACTAATTAATGAATCTTGAATCTCTTATGCATGTTTAGTTCAGATTGTTTCAAGTCTTTTCAGCAATAAATCTTGCAACTCTTTCAATTTCTAAAATATCTTGCAATTTATCTTTCAACTACAAAGCAGGGTACTAAACTTATGTGTTGCAAAGATCTTTCATTTTTCAAGTACTTTTGCAAGTTTTCTCTACAAAGCAGGGTACTTAGTTTATCTTTTTTTTTAAGTATTCCAAAGTAATTGAACCTTGTTATTCTAAATTAGGGAAATCCTATAAGGAATCTTTTCTTTAGTGGAAACGTAAGGGAATTTGTGAGGTTATCTGGCAAAAACTTTGAGATCTAGGTTCTCTCTGTCGGATCCCCCCACATTTTCTTGGGCTTGTGTGTCAAATCAGAGGGTTTACCCTGTTGGATCTGCGGCATTGCTCAACCTCCACTTTAGGGACCCTTCCTAAGGACCAAATCTAGTTTAGACAAACATTTACTTTCTTTGCAATTAAAATTTTCTCATTAACTGAACATCAATTTACCTTAATAAAACTTTCGATCTACATTGTCCACGACTCCATTTAAGGCACTAGTATAATTGGTATATTTATTTGTCATGTGAGCAATCTTTTACATTCATGCTATATGTCTAACTTTTATGCTTAAATCTTGCAGATCTTGTATCCTTTGATATGTTTATGAGCAAGTACTTTATGATTATGATGATGATGAATGCTAAATGTTGATTGGTTAAGTTTTATTTCAAGCAATAAACTCCTAGATTAAAATTCTTTTGTGTTCTTAGTTAAAGAGCCTTTGATTATTTTTATAGGGACTACCCCCTTTGGCTTCGCTAAGAGTTGGCCCAGACGGAGGAGTTGAGGATTAGGTGACAGCACCTTGACTCGAAACTTGCCCCTAAGGACACACCAAGTGGATTGAAGGTTTCTTCCACGTTACCCCAGGTGTGTATAAGGACGGCAACAGTCCCAATCAGCATTTGAACAAGAGCTTCCATATCCATAAAATAAATTGGGTGCAATTTCCTCTAAGCAAGGAGGAAATGATGAGACCTAGTCTTGCGAACTTAGCATAAAATTGTATGAATGTATTATATCATCGTGTACTTTAGACTTTGTAGATCTTACTTAACACTCCATCTACTTCCACCTAATGTTTGTCCTCTAGTACTTCACATTTTGTAAACCTCACCTACCACCAACTACCACAATTTCGTATTCCTATATATATCTAATGGAATTTAAAGTGTACAACATGGACAGCTTAGCAATCTCCTTTTGGTACTTTTGCATCATTCTTTCTTGTGTGAGAGTATTTGCATTGTTGTCCCACTGAGCTCAGATCAACTTTCTTCACAGAGATCCAAGTTTAATCCCTCAAGAACATGTTGTCATGCTAATACAGCCAATTGTTATGCTATCTTTTGATATCTCATAGTTAACTGATCCTACACAGTTTGTCCTAGGCATGTGGATGAGATCAAGTGCAACTCTTGGGAGATTTTGGTGGAATAGATACCCCTTAGAGACACCTAAGGCAAAGGTTTCCAGTCTGCAAGGGTCTTTCCTGAAAGGTATTTAATGAAACCAAAAAAACATAACTCTAGTTGAATTAAGTATAAATGCATTGCATGCTAATACTATAATTGTGATAATTGTTGATTTCTATTTTGTCCTTGTCTTTCAAGTATCAAAGGCCAGAGTATTAACACAAGACAATAGACGAAGCATAAGAGAGCTTTTCCACATACTTCTGGAACTACTTCGACATGCACAAAACATTCTACATGTGGCTACAACACTAGATTATTTTTTCTCTTATTAAAAAGGATGTGGACCCTGGATGTTAGAAAAACACCTTCCTTACTAGGAGCGACTTAATTGAGAGGTGGGGTTCAAGAGTATAAAACATATCGCCTTAGTCACAGTTCTCCTGGACATAATATTCACAATCAAATTCCAGGAGACTTTAAAACGATTTATGAGGAGATGAAATTCTTATCCTTGACTTGTATGCCATTTATTGGCATCTTTTATTTGGCAATCATATTGCTCTTCATTGTTTTTCTTTATCTATAGCCTTTGTATTTTCATATTTAGCTCAGAGATGCCACAAGCACTCTCTTGATGTACTATACAACACGTGTTTCAAAGTCCACATGGCACTTTCATTTCACGACCAATCTTTCTTCTTTCTTTCTTCTATGATAAGAAAATAGTCAAGTTGATGTCATAAGAAGCGAAAGGTCATTTATAATTTGCACTGCACAAACTCAGTAAAGTCACCTTTCAAATCATTAAGGCCTGGCAATGGCATAGTATTTCTTCCCATGTCAAAACTAATTTGTTCTTCGTGTAAATGTTTTAGTTATCAAAATAGCTTAATTGATTCAGGGCAGCCCAAGATTTTGTTATACAAGAATAACATTCTGAGGTGAGCATTAATTAGGTCTCTAAAGTAATCTCATTTTCCGCTTTAAAAACACATATCATATGCTTGGCTTTACTCATTCCTTTAGATTGATGTACAAGCAGGAAGATTATGAATTAAAAATTGAAGGTTTCCCCTGCATACATCCATTAGCACGTCTCCCTTAAATCTTATGATCAAAGCATCATCCTTAAGTAACAGGTGTCCAAAACTTATAAAGGAAACTTCTGCAAAATGAAGTAATATATAGATCCATTGCATACCTTTGCCCAACGTGGCAGCGCAACATCACCAAGAGGTTCACCATCTTGCTTTGTGCCAAGGTGATATTGATTAGAATTGACCAGAAACTCTGGCATGTAGAAAAACTCTGGTACCAACTCCTTCACATCACTAGTATTGGACAAACAGTTTGCATAGGTACCTTCTATACTATGAAAAAGTCGATCTGCATGATCAAATCTACCCCCCTGGCAAGAACCAAAGATTATAAATAAATGCCTATTATGTATTTTTTTCCTTTAATAATATATCCAAACGGTTTGCCAAACAAAATTGACAAAAGGATGTTTACATCATTTGTTATCTCAAATTAAACTGATCCTTACAGCTCTAGTAAAGGAGAAACAACAAAAGTTTCTGGTTATCCCTCATTTAGGATTTCTATGTTAAATGGAAAACTTATGTTAAAAGTCAATTTGTAGTCTTCATGGCTATGATTCACTTAAAAAATATTGCAGTAACTACCTGCAAATTACGATGAAATGTTGTAAAGGGCTCCAGTCTCAGTAGATAAAAAAGTACACTTCCCATACTTGAGTAATGAGACCCATAGTAAAACCTGCATGCATGAAATGGTGAGCCCGCTAAACACAATGATTGGCAAAATGTCAAAAAAGATATGGAAAAAACACTGAAGCCAAAAGGGATGTCTAAAAGATCAAGGAGAGCATGACCAATATGTTACCTTGGAATATCTGGATCACAAAAATTACAGTAACGTTCTTCAAAAACCTGGAAAATGCCACTTCATTGAGAACAAGTATAAATTTCAAATTTCTCAGGTAAATATTCAGATGAGTATTGTTATTCACTTATACAAACATGTATAAAAATAAAACAATTTGAATTTTTGAAATTCCATTTGACCTCAAATCGTTTCGAATCCAAAGCACCAATGGGCTTAGAAAGGTCACGAAAGGTCGTTGATTTATTGAAGTCAAGATTCTGAGAAGTGTAGTCAGCCAAGACCCATGGGAACACAGGATACTGGGTCAGATCATTGTATGATCTTCCTGCAAGGGTGTTCAAAATCATCAGATATTCAAAATTACTGATTTCTCGTCTTCGCCAAACATCTCTTGCACTTTCAGCCATCTCAATAGCTAATCGCTTGTCGACAAAATGAATAATTTCATCCCTGTTTTTTGTACTTGATTTTGGAAAAAGTGCCTCATTCCTTAAAGAGACTATCTGTCTGCCAACTTCTTTGGCACGCTTATGCAAACCAAAATTCATAAAAACTGGAGAACTTGAATTACTGAAGAAGATTTCAATTGCTGTATATTGCAGTAAATATCGCGTCCAATGTACAGCTTTGACCTGCAATCACTTCAACGAAAGATTAGATGCAAAGCAGGGAAAGTTTTAAGTAGGAATAATTTTCTTGTAAGTGCACAAACCTTGGCAAATCTTTGTAATCCTTAAAATGTCAACTATAAATATAATTTTTTTTGAACTTCATACTTTCTAAGGATTTTATGTATTTTAAATAAAAACGTCATTTTTCTCACATAAATAATTTGACTTGTGATATATGTTTTGAATTGGCAAATCCTTTGGCTAAAATTTGAAAAATTTAACCAAATGGTAAATATTAGCCCCTAAAATTTCCCCTGATGCAAAGCCTAAACTAAAAGCAAGTATTAGCATCCAATTTCTATCACTTTTACCTTACAAAGATCCCATCGCCTATGCCGTTTGACATCCTTCGGTTGCTTGCCAGAGAAAGCCCGCTGCTGGACAGGATCAAGTCTCTCCATAGGATTTCCCTTCTCACTATCTAAATTAGTGCGGACTGTGCTTTTATAAGTCTTTGGTTTTGCTGTTTTTTCTGTATGGCCTGCTTCAGTGTTATTAGGATAATTCAAACCACCTGAACTATTAAAAATGCGTGATCCTCCTGTTCCCTCCACCACAAATTCAGCATAGAAGTGCAAAGAAGTTTTCATAACATCCAAATGGCCTGCCATTTTCCTCTTGGGTGTGACAAGGATACAAGAAACTGAAAGGACGACCTATGAAGACAAGATATTAGATGTTAAAACTTAAAACCTACCATACTTTGTCATGCCCACCTTGAAGACATATTTATAAACATAATAGTACATGTATGTAAAATATACCTCATCCTCTCCTGTCACTGAGTACCTGCAGGTCTGATCCTGCCTATTCTGGGAAATATCACTATCTCCTTTATCTTCATTATGTTCGACTTGTTCAAGATCTTGATGTAAAGAAGCATTGATTTCACTGCTAGTTGAATCAGCATTGGAGGGCTCATCATCTTCATTTGCAGGAAGATCTAAAATTTCCTCTTCGCTGATTCCTCTCAAACCCTTAAGCAAGAAACTTTTGACTTCACCAAGAACATGGCTTCTCTCACTAGAGTGTAAGTCATCAGTATGTTTGCTTGCTTCAGAATCACCTGTGACACATGTAAATGGAGGATTACAAAGATGTTCATCAAAATTATAGTTCCTTTTCAGTTTCAGCCTACGACGGCATGGATCCTCAGTTCTATCAAGCTTCCACCATGTCAAGGCATTGTTTGGGAAAGGGGTGGCTGACCATGGCCCTCTTTCGTCAGTCAGTTCCCTAAACATGTGGCACCACTTGTCCTGAAAAATAGCATGCTGAAATGAGAAGAAATTCATGTAGCCTGTATAAAAAGGTTACATTCTCTATAAATTTTAAAGGCATTAACGAGCTACCGTGTCATTACTAACTAATATGCTAGAAATGGAACTACCTGATAAAACCATCATTGTCTTTCACTTGGAAACATGCAATGCATTTACTTACAGGAGCATTGACAATGAATAGTTGGATAAACAGTGCTAAGGGCATAGGAATATAAGAGTATACTTCTGCAAGTATAAATGTAAGATATCATACTATTTACCTGCTGATGGCTCCAAGCATCTAATTTATCACAAAAGAACCAGGCATTGCCTACAGAGTTTCTAGTCTAGACTCTATACTATGACTAGTCAAAAACAACATATCTACAAGCAATGTCTATGTGAAACTTAATGCATATAATGAAAATGTTATCTTACAGCTACGGATTGTTGATCTTCATCATAAGTAAGCCGTGATTGACTTCTGCGATTTCCATCACTTGAACAAATCATGCTCAAGTTACTCTGCAACTCATCCTCAAAAGCTTTCTTCTGCTGCCGTTCCAGATAAGAGATCTCATCCAGCTCCAAACGTAGTTCCTGCACTTGCTTTAGGCGCTCTTCTATGGATGATTTTATGTAGTTTGTTTCATCTCTCACCTGGAGAAAAAGTTTGTACACCCTTATGGACTTCTAGAAAACATAAGACGAAAAATATAAAGCATAGAAATACTCAGAAGATTAGAGTTTCTTCGACAGTAATAGTAAATACAGTATGCTTTATGTGCTATTATAATAAATAAATTTAAAACATTGCACAGTGCATGGGATCTAAGTTTAGTGAAGAGTTCATCTATTTGCAACATCACAGATTCATTTCTGTCTGCATACCGCTGCAACAACTCTATCCTTCTGCAGTAGACTGTTAACAGACCCTGCTTCACTCAGACTGCTGCTTTGATCCTCCAAGTTGTCTCTGTCGGCAATGCTCATAGCTAGCATGCTCTTACCATACTTTACTGTTTCTCGTATCAACTGAGATATAACATGAAAACGCGCACCATCATCTTGGCTCCCAACTTGTGCTCTCGCATCAAGTAAGGACCTGCTCAAACCAAATAAAAATTTACTAGGTTCAGATTCAGATTCAGTCCCTTGAAATAACTGGAATGATTCCCAAGGCCCTTCAAAGTTCAAAGTTCAAATTTAAACTAGGCAAATGCAGCAACACATATACTAAAAGCTTATTGAACATTTGGAACTATACAAACTCCTTATTAAGTAAATCTGAATCATGAGAAATGGGATTACCAAATAAAGAGTTGAAGCCTGTTCTTGATCTGTTCGTTGTCAGTTGACAAAAGATATGGAAGAAGAGATACAAATTGTTGAACGCAACGTGAAGCTCGTTCAAGATCAGCTTTGCAAAGGTACAGCAATACTAGTCGGAATAGAATCCTTGGGCATTTTTCTCCTCGTAATCGGATAGCTTTGTCAATAAGCTTACTTGTACTAATGTTTGCAACTGCACTAAGCCCTCCAGATACAACTGCCGTAGCCATTTCTACAGCTGGCATGTTGAGAGACTCTACCAAACCGCGTGCCCTTTGACCCAAAGATGGGCCTGTTGAAATTGGTGCTACACTTCTCTTGCTTGGCCCTTTTCCATTCATCTCACTTACAAGTGTCCAAACCTTGTCATACAAATGCCAGTGGTGGTCATCCATGACAACTTCATTTTGAGAAGAACATTGCTGCCATCCTCTAAGCTGATTGATAGATGACGATTTTTTCATAGCCCTAGTAAAAACAATGATTCCGAAGCAAAGTAAATCGAGCATGTTACAAGGAAGTCAATTGATAAGGTTAGATGTCTATGAAGCATGTCTGCAAAACATTTTCTCTTTGAGAGGCTTAAATATTATGCTCATAATGTATTAAAAATACTCAACTGAATCAAATCAATATTATTTGTTCTATATATTCCATAAATTTTTAAATTAAATATCACCAACAAAAGCCTAAAGATCTATGGCAGGCTCTAACATATATAATCACGTGGAACTCTCTCCTGTCTATCAGCATCTCATTGTGTTGTATGTGGGTAGGCTCTAGCATTATTAACGTCAAGACTCAAATTTAGTAACTTCAATTTAATCTCACTTGTAGAATGTCTATGTCAAATGCACACAAACACAACCACTCCATAAGCTATACTACAATGTGGCAAGCATCTTTACTAACAAGAGTCAAGACCAATGGTCACATTATATAACTAAGTAAAACACAAAAGGTGAACTGAAAATAAACCTGTCATCAGAAATTCCACTTGGGTCATCAGCAGATAGTTCACTTGCCCCTAGAGATTCAAGAGCTCCAAATGCATTATAACCTTCAGATGAACTGATGTTATCCACCAGTTCCTCAGACAAAATGCTGCGAGGAAACTGCAGAAATGAAGAAAGCATAAAATAGTTATGAGCAAATTTAGAGAAATGAGAATATTTTATGTCAATATTTCAACATATAGTAACAAATAAGTCAAAAACAGAAAAGATCTATCATTGTAAATGTGTGTAAAAGAAATGTTACAATAGACAGTGGACACATATCAACAAGGCCCATTAACACAAACATTATCTTCCACCAATCCTTTTCTTAAAATCCAGATGATATTAAAAAACAACATTTATGAATTGCATGGGAAGACCAGACTTAGAGGCAGCAGCTTATTTCAAGTTTGCAATATACAGTAGGAAAGGAACTGAAAATATAAATTTCCATCCTTTCAAATTTAAATGTATAAACGAAAACACATTACTGTCATTGCATGAGCCTTGCATTCATGGTACTTTTTAACATAAAATGACTACAGACTATTTTACACAAAAGGGTTAGGACATACTGGGAGGGAAGAGAGTGTGTCTCTGATTAGTGTCTCATCAAGCAGTGTTAAAAGATATAGAGTATTATCACGACAAGGTTGGACAGTCAGTATATTCTTCTTTGAGGCAATATCAATTAGTCCTTGTACCAAGTCGTCAAGCAGCTCATGCATAAGTATTCTTCTGGAAAGTTGTCCCTGAGAAACAGTATTTCTGTGAAAATTAGCTTGTTAATGATGAGTAATATTTCATGTAAACACCAAAAGTATGTCAACTTTATGTAGCCAACATTTAGAGAACATAACCAGAATCTACCAATAAAATGTAGGAAAATGCATACCACTTACTTATAACAAAGAAAAAGGTCAACATTTATTAACAGAGTTATATTAAGAAAGTTAAAAATAACAAATTTACCTGTTCTAAATGCAAGAGAATTAAATTGACTGTTTGTTCAACATGACGCCATCCGCCTTTTACAGAATATATGCAGTGGCAATGGACAATGCAAAATATTCTTCTTATTAGCATTGTCTCATTAGCTTTTGTAGTATTAGAGTCATGGAGATCAAGAATATGATGTTTCTTGAATTGGACATCTGATAAAAGTGACAAGAACCAGGCCTGCCATCCATGCTCCTGTCAAAAGAGCCACATAAACAGTCATGAATAAAGATAAGTTCTTAAAAGCCCTGTTTTTGGATAAGCTTGAAGTCATTGAATTTCTTTTTATTTATCTATATGTTCTTTTGTTATTGCTCTGGGTGGGGGCTCGGGAAAATGCATACCGAAATCAAGCAGTCATTGTTTGCCAGATTAGCTTCAAGTAACTTTTGCAAATCTCTCAATATGTGTTCCCTTGTTGCGAAGTCTTCACAATTTAACATAAATTTGAAAAGAACTTGTAAAATCTGAGGCAGGGCAAAATGTGCAGAAGGCCCATTGGCTGAATTTTTCTTGTCACCTTGCAGTTCTTCATGATGAGCTTTCTGAAGAACCTGAAAAAAAAAGGAAAATGCAATTTGCAATATAATGCTTATGTTTTGTACCCTTCATCTCCAATGTAGACACGTCACTATATGTTCCTAACCCAAATGGGAAAAAGAAAACGAAAGCATATCGCATCTTCAGAAATTTCAAAGAAAAACAAGATTCCAAAATTCTCTTATATGTTATAACTAAGAAATTAAAGCATGGAAGTCATTGATAAGTTTTAACAAGCTACCTGCTTAGGGCTAGCACCACCTAGGAGGACATCGAAGAGGGTAGCACACACAGAGTCTGTGAAAGGAAATGTTAAGAGTCTATCTGCAATCACAACAAAAATGATCTCCAATTTTAACTTCTCTCTCCATTGATTCTCTAAGAGAGATTTTGCAGTTGAACCTCCAAGAGCAAATAACCGTATGCCTTTTTTCTCAGTAGGAATTCCAATAAGAAGTCTTCCCAACACTTGCAACCCTTGCAGCCTGATTACTTCTGTCTGCCTGCATTAAACAAAAGAAGCACCATTTTACTCCAGCCAAATAGAATGAAACATCCAATATGCAATGATTAATAACAAAACATGCCTAGGAATGTAGTCAACTAAAAACAAAACATGTAACAATGATGCTGATTTCTAAGACAATATACGACACCAACAATGGCAATGGCTATGATTTGGGCATTCTACGTACCGAATTTCCTTGGATCATTATCCCCATGCATTCATTCAGCAACTAAGATAGATGCAACTGACCTAAGTCTAGGAAGCTCAGCATTGGACTAATAATGAATGTAGGTACTCAATTTCACAAATCTAAATAACGGTTATCTTTGTTATCACAATATCTGGCACTTGTGCAAAGCCTTCACAAGATGCAAGATAGGTGTAACATATGGAAATACTTGCCACTGTCACCTAAGCAATTACTTCCCTCATTTTAGTGAAGGATTGAGATCTAACACAAGGGAGGCTTCCAGGCTATGACCCATGGTACTATTTGGTGAACATATTTATATGTCCTAAATGTGAACAAGATTGCATTCAAACATAAGAATGAATGTATTAAATACTTACCTTTTCAGAAGGTTTAGAAAGATCTGGCAACCTCCAAGGGCATGAATATGCTCTAAAAAAGTTGTAAGAAAAGTCTTGTGAGAAAGAAGTCGAAGCACCATATGCAGCACATCCTCAACACACAGTAGATCATCACTTTTATCCAGAAAGGAAGCAAGAGCTATTACATCAGATATTGAAACATGCTGCCTGCAATTGCCCATTCCTGTGAGTTACTATGGACAGACAGAAAACAAACTCACAGTACCAAGATTGCCAAATACTTAACAAGGTTTTTTGTTTTCTAGAGTGAAAAGGAAGGAAGCAAATCAATGCAAATACATCAAAGTTAGAGACACACTAGGATTTTTTGCAACTTAAAAATCATCTTTAACACCGAATCTAAGCCACATAAATTGTATCATACCTTAGCACCATTTCAGCCAGGCTCAGCAACAAAAGGCGGATTTTACCAATTTCTTCTGGGTTAGGTCGCTCCCCTATTATCTCTTTTGTTAGAGGATGCAAAAGTGGTTTACTTCCAAAGGCTTGACGGCCTTTTGGTCTATCCCAATAAAACTGCTGTATAATATCAAGAATCCTTGGAAAACCACAAAGACCTCCTAATATTCTACCATTTGTATCAAAATAATTTAGAAGAAACATGTACAGTTCTCGCTGAACCATAAACTGTGCATATATCCATATATGGGGATAGAGATATATTCTCAGCAGAACATCCTTGACAAGAATCTGAGACATGTCTGAACCTGCTCATCATGAAACTTTCTTTATAACTTAGAAAACAATAGACCTGATTAGGAGGCCAATTGCAGAAACTGAATAAACTCACAACAAAATACATAAAAAGTTCACCATGTGAAGAAATCCTACCAGATTTTCCAACAACAGTTAAAAGATGGCCCAAAGCTGAAACAACATTATTCGTGAGTTGTTGAGGTGAAACTGACTGAAGCAAGAATCCAAGGATAGAAAATCCAGACATATTGCACATAAATTGCTGATTGGCAAGATTCCCATCCAATACAGAAGCTATAAGCTCAATAACTTCTGCTGCAACATGTTCACTAAACCCAAATTCTGAATATGCTACCTCTTCGTGTACAGAGATGTTAGTTTGCATAACCGGTTGGTCAAGCTGTGTTAAGAGAGGGAAGAAAACAGAAACGCCACCTACACAATCAAGTATGTCTCTTAGAATGCGACGATAACATAACTGTGTTCCTGCCATAATAGTTGCTTCATAGAAATTTCGATCTTTGGTTTGGTCCAGCATAGGTGATATGTCAAATAGATTTCTACTGGCACTAGCCTGCATGACACAAAATACCATGAAAATAAAATATATTGCCACAGAAATACTAAAAGCTTGATGTTAAATCATGTGTAAAAACTCGAAGATTTTCAATTACTTGTGCATTGAATCCAAAAACTATTTTTGGTGCGAGCCCCTCCTTTGCATCAAGAATGCCATACATTGAAGCATTCTCTTGAACGTGCCCAACTTCAGTGTCAAGGAAGGAGTACATGTAGGTAGGACCAAGAGAAAAGATGCCTAGAATTTGATCAGAAGTAAGTGCATCATCAAACAAATAAATTGGGCCGAGTTGTCCACAGAAGGGCAATAAGAGTTTGCTAGCAAAAGCTTCACTTTCATAGTCACTGACTGCAACAAATGGGGCACTAGTTCCAATCGTGCATCGTGTCAACGGTTCAGTCACTTTTGAATATCTGACAACAATATATGATGAATAGGAGAAAAAAGAATTATAAGTATTTATTGGCATGTGCACATAATAGACAAGCCAGCCAACACTGGATTTATCCTKCGAAAGAAAATAAAATTCAAAGGGAACATTGGGACACAAACCTGAGTTTTTCACTGCCCACAAGATCCGCATCCACATAGCATCTTAATATATTTCCTCCAGAGAATGTCCTACCAGTGCTCTGAGTTATGCARAGAAAGTACCACTGTTTTGAAGACAACTTAATCCTCAATGAAACAGCTTGCCTTTTTGTGGTCATAGTCTGCAGATGGCCAGCTAAAACCAATTATCAAGTGCCTCACAATATTACTAAATAGTAATTGAATCAACAGGCATTTTATGATTATTAATGAAAGAAAACCAATTACAACTCAACCCTGAAGTTAATCATAAAGGTATCTACAGTAAATCTTAACACACCACTAAAACAAGCAGCATGAATCACTACTAACTATTAATATCCATCACGTGCTTGTATAAATCCTGTATTGGACAGTCAGATACATAATCAAGAAGTCAATGGATACGTTGCAACAGAAATTGCAATAAGTGCCTGATAGATAAAGTGAACCTCTGTGCTACTTCCATGGGAAAGACAAAGACCTTCTAAATTAAGCAAATTATGTGAATCATCAGATCTTTGAAAATGTCACATTATCTGTACATGTTGAATTGAATTCAATTGAATATTATTAACCATTCACAAGACCGACCGGTACATGGAATAAAAAGCTTATATAGATTGAGTTGTCCTGGATCTAAGCATGTAACAAAAGAAAGCAATAACGGTAAAAATGAAGAATCATTTTACATGCCATTCATAATCAATTTGAAAAATCCAGAAACCATGATGGAAATATCTAGAACTACAAATCAAAGAGAAATGTCTCAAATAGCAGATTTTAGAAGCATCCATGATCTTGCTTTCCAACTGCAAGATTTACTTTTCTTCAAGGCAATAAATTTTCATAATTTGAAAGTTATAATTGAGTATACATGTGGTATTTTGTAATCTGCCCACCCTTTTATCTCCTGACAATGTATTTGCATACCTTAGAAGCATCAGATTGTATGCTTACAATTGTAACTCTCATCCTTCTTCTATATATCATTGTTCTACTGAAATTGGAGGATATATGCTCCTGTACAAAGCACAACTTTTTCCAAGAAAATTGTATTATTTTTCTTCTTTGTCATACTTCAATTGGTCTGACTTACTTATACAGCTCCAACACAGTTCTTGTGTAAAACTCATCTTCAGCCAATAATACTAAATTTATAGCCCGTCCTTGACAACCTATATCATATACCATCCATTATCAATTTTCATGGCTTTCCATGCTTTTCCCTAAATCATCATACCTTAGCCTTGACCTCCTAACAGACAGATTAAGGACAGTTGACATACCAAGTGCAGTTAAATATATCTAGAAATATCTTGTATCACAATATAGAACTCTCATTCAGGGGTTTATGTATGGTTCTACTAAAAATACCATGTCATTATCACTACACCACCAGATTGAACACGTTTTATGCTATTCTTCTCTAGAAGGAGGGTCTAAATTATGCAATGCTCCACCAATTTTTGGGGGTGCAGGATGCGGGAATGTGGTCACGCATCTCAGGGATGTGTGGAGAGAGCCCTCAAAATTTCAGGGGACATTGGGGTCCCTGACATAGGCGATCCTACCCCAAGCTACTAAAAAAATAAAGAATACAACAATGTCAAAATACAAAAATAATACAGATCTTTTATGCATAATTAATCACACATTTATACAATGAAAGCAGCAAAATCCATGATCCAATTGGCAATTGCAAATTCGGAAACTGGATTCTAAATAGGAGACTCGTTGTATTTCTCATTGTAAAACGATAAATCTCAAAACCAAAATTCAATACAATGATACAGCATATAATTATATCCATTATCATTTAAATACTAATGAGAAAAATGTCATAACAAAAAAGAAATGGAAAAAAGATCAAGTCACTAGTCATGCTCAATCATCCTCTGCTTGGTCCTCAGCATCTATGTGCTATGGCAAACTGTAAATATCATCTATGGGAATGTGAAGACAGCTTGCCCCTAATTCAAATCTAACTGCCCTTCTAACTTTTCCAGCCAAAGAAATGAAAGACAATTAATGTTTGTCCAAGTTTTCACTGAAAGAATGCTTGCCAAACTTGAAATGCACTCAGAATATAGCAGAAAATCAATGTTGTTCGCACTTTTATCCCTCTGAAAGCTTCTTGTTCACAATAATCCAACTACAACCTTCTAGAGAAGAAAAGGCAAGGTGAGAGTGGTTGGACCCTCACCTTGTTTTAAAGAAAAAACAAATTATGTTTTCTATTGTTTTTATTTTATGAAGTTTTCTAAGGATGTGCCCCCACAGGGGCCATCCCAAAGTACCACCAAGTACTGGGAGCATCCCATACCTGCAGGGGACATTCTTAGTGAAATCCCCAATTGTCAAGGGCATACAGGGGATGGCAGTGGGCGTTCCCAATGAGGTCAACATGTGTGGAGACTCAAGAACATGGGGAGCATAGGGAGCACATCCCAAACCCCGGAGGATGCATTCTCAAATTAGTTCAGAACTAAATCCATGCTAGTACTGCACAACATAATAGGGGTGTCAAGCATTCAGAGAAGTACCTATTGATGTGGATCAGGTTTTAATGATTTAATCAAATTGTGACCAGGAAGTTCAACTTGCCATTGTTGCATTTTTTGGTTGCATACAAGATCCAATATATAGCTAAAAGATTTTCAACCAGTTAAGGATGGCACACCAATATTTCCTAGTCATGCATGTTTCGTTATGCCTCCATTTTTTAATAACCAAATTCACAATTTTAGTATAATCGATAAAAAACATAGCAACAATTCCAAAGGAATGTCTTTCACCACAAACAAAAATACTATTTTTGTCACCAATCACTGAAAGTAGAAGAAAAATGCTTCGAAAGTCATACATTTCAGCAGAATGTTCACGGGTTTAATGTAAGAAGAAGAGAAAGAGGCAATTAACATGCATTTCCAGATTGTTGAAAGATATAAAAACTGTTGATCTTCCATTATTCTTAATATGATATCTAATACTAGGGCTTTGCCCAAGAAACTGAAACAACTAGTTAAAATCTCACCTCTACTATAAGTCTCTCCTTGTCGATAAGAGCTCTGCATCCTTTTCCACTTTCTGTGAGGAAGCTAAATAAATTCATCATTTCATTATTTTCAGGGAAGCTTTCTATCCTTGCCCAGCATGAAAATGTGAAACCTCTGCTAGTAGGCCAGTGCATAGGTGTTGTTAACACAATACCCTGTAATTCAACCATCATCAATAAGTAAATACATGTTTTTCCACTGATGTAACAATTGTATTCACAAGAATCACAATAAATTTACTGGCCTAAAAATATCTTTGCAACTAAGAGACTCGAAATAACACCCTGCACCCGTCTGACCCTGTGTTGGACCACAGAAGGAAACCTTCTGTACCCAATCAGATGCTTGGTAATATTCTAGACTTTATGTAAATAGTAAATCTCTAGCATGAATAAATATGGGATTTCCATTATGAATGGAGTGAGAGCCCAGGAATAGAGAAGTTACAATGAGAAATTCTTAATGAATGAATGCAACTGTACATCAGAGTATCTTCACCACTGGAATCATTCAGATAAGATAAGACAATTTTATTAATGTCCAACAAATGACAACAAAAGTAGCTCAATGGGACTAAAAGGGTACATCGAGTATAGCTACAATGAGGGAGTGCAAAAGCAAGTCCTAGAACAATACTGAAAGAAGAAAAAGATAAACTAAGCGTCTTGCTAAAATCTAAATGTCTAGCTAAGAGAAGATAAAAATAAGGTGCAACTACAAGAAATATTTCTAGAAATTGACGCATATAGACGATGAACAGAGTATTCTGGGTCTGGTTGAGCCTACTGTATTGTCTGAGTTGCATTTTGAATGTGTTATACTTTGAAAATCTTTAGCTTAGTTATTTCATGCTCCATGTGTCCCGGTTCACCCCCACAAGGTGACCCAAAGGCAGTAGAACCATCATGACCACTAAGTCAAGCTGGTGGCCTGCCGCCTCATGCCTTACCAGATTAAAGAAACCACAAACAGTGTCCCACCTTTGCATGATGGCCTTAGGTTGTGGGGACTAAGGATATCAGATGATTCCTCTCGAAGCACTCTCAATCTTAATATTAAAGTCTACAAATGAGTAGAACAGGACAATACGACTGTAGAAAGAAGAAAGTACAATATAAGCCAAGGGAGTGCCTAATGCAACAGCAACACAAATAGATACTATATACAACAGAAAAGAAATGTAAGATTGACAACTCTTCACCACAAAGAGAGACAACATAGCAGACGACTTCGGAAAAATACAATCCTTGGAAACTATGCTAGTTTTAATGATGACATTGAACTTCCCTACCATGCAATGTTGAAAAAAACTAAGAATAGAAATAGGTCCTCCAATTGTTTGGTGTCTCTATTGTCTATGTTGTAGGACAGCTCTAATAGTAAGGACATGCTCTCATAGGAAGACAGTTAAAATCATTAAAGACCATTAAAGATCAAAGTGCATTAAACTCAAAAGGTGGGTATTGTTACCCCCCAATCTAGGGGTAACTAGCGAGATCATGTCTCGAGGTCCACAGGTAGCAGACATGGAGTGCCGAGAGTCAGATTGAGCAGGAGAGCCCGCAGGGTCCCTCCTGTTCTTGTTGATCCCTACCAGTGTTGAAAAAGTCGGCGAGGATCTGGAAAAAATCGTTTCGGCAAAAAATCGCAAAAACCACGACAAACATTAAAAAATACAAAATATATCCATTTTTTTCAAAATTTTAAACATATAAAGCAACAACAACATCAGATAAACACATTGGCACATAAATATGGAGAAATCACTGATATATATGTAGTGGATGCCAAATAAAAAATTATACATCAAAGTCAATATTGAATGTTGAAGGGTCTCTCCAATACAAAATGACATCACATATATAATTATAAAATGTATATTATGATTCATCATCATGATGGAGTCTGGAGATGTCTGATATACAATGACAAATGAAACAAAACTAGCAGCTAGCTATCTAATATCAATGTCGGCCTCTTCCCCTTTTACAAGAAAAGATAATGGGTTGTTTGTCAGGCCTATCCCTGATAGTAGAAGGCCCTGTATCTGATAGTGGATGACTACTGGTGTGTGCAGGAGTAGGTGTATCAATAAGTGTAGAAGGTTGTGCTGATGTTAGCACATCACCCTCCATGATGTCTTCAGGCCACTCCTCCTCCTCCTCCTCCTCCTCCTCCTCCTCCGCCTCTGCCTCCTGCTCCTCTCCCTGTTGCTCCTCCAAGGCCTATTGTTGTTCGGGTTCCTCCTCTAACCATGCAGGTGCCTCCTCCATGATGGGCATCTCAGTCTCCACCCTCCACTTAGACAATACATCAATATTGTCCAAGGAAATGGCATCCACATCCGGTGTTCTATCCATTTGCTTCAACCATAGTCGAAGATTGTAATGGACATACACCAAGTCATTGAGATGTGAGAACTCTAACCTGTAAGAGGGTCGTAAAAAATTTAATGAGTTTTAACTTTTGAGGGTCATAATATATTAGACAGTCATAGACTCATAAATTACAAATAACAATAAATGTAATTGCTCATAAGTTCTAACCTAGTGCGTTTCTTTGAGTATATTTTTTCAAATACACTCCAATTGCGCTCACATC
>JASDQU011309987.1:574-18539 GCA_032191745.1 Picea mariana
ATGTTAAGGTTTAAGATATTATTATATTTATTTTCAGTTCACTAGATAACCATAGCATAGATAGGATCACTGAGAAATACACATTCACAAGAGACACTTCATTTATATTGGGAAACCCTCATTGGGGAGAAAACCCCCAAAAAACTTCCTTAATATAGATAGCCAAGACAATGCCAAGAGATAACTCAAACAATACAAAAATTCCTTTCCCAAGAATGCGCCTCTCTCTCTCCTCCTTCTTCTCCAACTGCAGCTCCAAACTTGCGCTCTGATGAACAAGTGAGTGAGTGAACAAATGAGGCGCTATCATCTCTTATTTATACAATCTGGCATGTGTTGAACTGAGGTGTCTTTTCACTGGCAGGGTGGACTTCTCATTCTGGGTGGTTATAACCACTTTAATATATTCTGGGGTCGACTTCTCATTTAGCCTATTACAATTTGGGTTTGACCAATCCGCAAAAGGGGATTTGTTCATTTACAATACCTGATATGATCAATCCACAAAATGGGATTGATATAATGAATAATACATCAATAATATATAGAACACTCTTTGCAGTTACAATATTTGAACACTTTTGGCCTTAGGATCGACCCCACCAAATTGCGACACTAACCTTCCTTGTTGATAAATGTGTCGTACTTTCTATGGTAGAGTCCATGGGAATGCTACTTAGAGCCTTTTTTTCCATTTGGTGCCCATGTTGAAGTACTTCATAGGCACGAGAGTCCCATTTAGTCCCTCCATGACTTTGTGTTGAAGCCTCATTTTTCTTCATCTTTTGCTGGTATTTACCCAAAGGACTCCCTAAGAGCATGGTTTGTTGTCTTTCAATCTCACTTTAAACTTTTAAAGCAACATATAATGAGAGATCATTTATTCTTTTCAGTCTCTTTTGGATTAATTGAGAAAAGAAGCCCCCCTGGAATCTTCTTTAAGCCCTTTTCAAACTCTCTAAAATTGAAAATATTCTTGAGCGATCTTGTTTCCCTTCACACTCACCAAACTCAAATTTGAAGGCACATCTATCCAGTGGTAGTTTACACCTTTTTTGTTCCAAACAATTACTTTTACGAATAAAGGTATACCCTAGGAGCTTCGGTTTGCTAGGAGAGTATTCTCAGGCATAAGTTTAACCCTTTTTCGGGCCTGAGGGACTAAATTTTTGAAAAAGGAACATTCTCCTTTGTTTTGGTTTATCTATTTTTCGAGCCTTGGAGATTAATTATGAAAAATGAACCCCCTTGGAGTCCATAGTTAAGCTCTTTTCAGACTCACTAAATATGAAAAGATCGTTGAGTGACCTTGTTCCTTTCACACTCATTAATTGGTATAGAAATAACATCTATTTGGCATAAGTTTAACCCTTTTTCTAGCTAATAGATTATTCAGGAAAAAGGTAGGCCTCGAGAGATACGTCTCGCCGAGAGAGTTCTCCTAAGTTATATTTTATACTTTTTGGGGCTAAGAAGACTAAACCTAGAGAAAGGATGTGAGTCCATAGTTAAACTCTTTTCAGACTCCTTAAAATAGAAAATATATTTGAGTGATCTTGTCTCTGTCATACTCGTTAAAATGGTTTTGAAGAGACGTCCTCTCAATATAAGTTTAACACTTTTTTGAATTGACTAGACTATTTATGAAAAGTGAACTCCCTAGAGTCTTCTTTTAGTGATTTTTTAGACTCTCTAAACATGAAAATCCATCGATCTTACCTTCTCTAGGCACATAAAACTTAACATAGAAGGATTCTTGTTGTTTCATATATAATCACATTGTGTGTCTCATCCTTATGTCTTTGTCCTAATGCTGGGTCAATGTTGTTATTCAACTGAAACTTTAAAGAATTCCTTAAATGCAAGCCTTGTAGAACTTTTTCCCTTGTGATTTGACACCTTGACCCATGGAGGAATTTTCCTTGAGTGTCCTTTTCCTGAACATGTCTCCTTGCACTGAGCATCAGTATGTTTCATTCTCTTGGAACTAGTTTTCTTTCTTGTGAAACTCATTCCTCCTTTGTGACGTAGCATTCTTTTATTCTTTTTCAAGCTCGTTAAAAATTTGAAAAAGACAAAAAAATAAAATATTCCAAAAAGAGAGGACAGGGATATACACTATTTTTTCAACAGTAAGATAGTCTCCCTTGGACAAAGAACATCCTTTCGTTTGTTCATCAAGCATTGGGATCTAGTATAGACTTAGGAATTTTTTCTCGTTACATAGAGTTGTGTCATCTCCCATTTGGTTACTCTTCCAAACATATGGAGAGTTTGTGGTGCCTCGTGTATCACAAACTTATGTCAATATTCATCTTCTTGAGTCTCATCATTGTTTCGTTCTTTTTTCCAAGAGAATTTTTATCCAACCTGAGTCGGCCATTCTATAGTTTATCTCTTGAATTTCATGATTCGGCCATCTCGAGATTCCAATCAAGTCGAGATTCAAAGTCAATGAAGTTCTATGCCTGATGATCGAGATTGTCTAGTCTTTCCCTCAGGACATCTCAACGACCTCAGGGGAGTGAGTCTTAGACTCCCATTATACTCCTACTTGAGTTTTGAAGATCTTGAAGTTGTTTCTCGAGCTATGAATTCCTCATCTCCAGCTATAGGTGTCAATGCTTCTTGAAGATTTATATCATACTTGTATATCTTCAAATGATTTTGAGATGTAGATCTATTGTGTATTGTTCGAGGATACACTTTATACATACATTTATATGACATTGATATATAATGTACTTGATTGGAATCCATGATTAGTTCATCCTGAGAATGGGTATGCCTGCCTTAGAGATATTATTGCAGATGGCACGCTTCCGAACTCTGGTCTCGAGCTCACTCAACTCCGTGTCTTCCCATTGGTAAAAATATTTTAATGTATTTCATCCATCGGTTTCTCTTCTGATCCCACACATTAGGGGGCATCTGTTATAGTTAAAAAATTCTCTACCAATGCATACATGGTATTGGCCTTTCCACTTACACAATTTTCCAAAAAATGTTGAGGATCCTTATTAAAAAAACATTTCTAGTTGCATACTAGTTACAAATCCTATATACGCTAGTTTCATACTATAAAACTCGCCTTTACCTCCAAAATTTGCAAGGAATTCGGTGGAGTTTACAGGATATCAAGGGTTTCCCTACCATTTTACCCATTGTATCCTGTCCCCAAACACAAAAACCATATTTTTCTCATATAAAAGAGGTTTTGGGGTCCAATTTACAACACCAAGTAATAGAACAAAGAAACTCTACCAAAATCTCTTCCCCTTCTAGCCCAAGTTTTGTAGTTGCTTCTAATATTTGGCCTCAACATTCCCCTCCAACCCTTTTTGCTTATACAACCCTTTCCCTTTTCCCAAGAGATCAGTTGGTTGTGAGAGGCAAGTATGGAATGATGCACTTGAAGCAGTAGTAAGAGGAGCCCAGACATGGTCACAGAGCATTTTTTGATAAGAAGGTTGTAATCATTGTAATCTTCATATCTGAATAAAAGAGTTTTTTTTTGTCCCAAACATTGTGTTTATTTTATTTCATTTGATTTATGCACTTATATCTACATCTGAACACTAACATTGATAAGTAGAGATAGTATATCTTGTAGCATTGTTTTATAAGTTTTTTGAAAGTCAGATTTGGGAGGATCCCAATAATCCGAGAAACTACAAAGGAGAAGGAGGTCTACACCAGCCGAAAGGACCTAAGGTACACCTACTTTCCCTTCTCTTATATTTTAATTTCATATAGTTTGGGGTAGTTTAGGTATAAAAATGTATTTTAAGGGATGTTAGTGCTCTTCCTCTACTTCGACCCGGTATAGTAATAGGGGGATTATCCTCACTAGTACATGCAAATTGGATGAGAATTTTTTTTTTATCAACAAAATACTGCCAGGTAATCTAAGGTGACCACCACTCCTCAACAGATATAAAATGAATTTTGTTTCATTTATTTTTCCTTGGATTTGTTTTATAAGTAACTACTTGTTGGTTTTTTGGTAAATGTATTGTATGAAGAGATCTTGTACACCTCTCTTCTTCCATGATCTCACATTTTATCGTAGGTAAGTGCTTGTTTTTTTTGTAGGCCGCGGGAGGATTGAGAGTTCATTCCACGCACAAGTAATTCTTGAAGACAAATTTCATTCCAAATGGGCATGCCCTATAGAACTCCAATAATGAATATGAAATGTCATTAGATGTTTTTTCATGTTCAAATCTCAGGTCCTTAGGATCTTGGCCCAACGATGTATCAACAAGAAGATTTTTTTTTCAAAAGTTGTAGATGGATCCAGAACAAGAGACATGAAGAATTGATTTAAACAGTTTGAAGACCAAAGCTCCAAAATTTAAATGGCATTTCCACATTTCCCATTTCTACATAAACCATGCCATTGTTATCAAGGGATCCTTATAGAATATCTTATGATCATCATGCCAATTAACCAACACCATGGTATGCATATACATTTAATTCCTCTTAGCTCAATGATACACGCATGTTGAAGTTCATAAAGTCTCATTTTCTTATGTTATTATCTCTGAAAGCCAATGACCATTAAACAAATATCATTCATATAACCACTACACATAAATAAAAATTTCAACCTCCACCACTCCATCACTTCCATGATTTTATGACCCACTCACCCCTAACCCACTCAATAAATTTATCTTGTCCCGCTTACAACGCCAAGTTACTCTGTTGTCCTATCCCTTCCCTTATTAAATTTGATGGTGAAAACTTGTCTTAGGCTCCATCAGACCATGGGAATTCTTGAAAACCAGCTTGGTAGTACGTATTCTTTGGGAATAAAAAGAAATTATGATTGTGAAAACCCTTTGGGTCCACTTAGACAAATCTTGTTTGAAAACCATCTTGTTGGAGGACAAGGTTTGCAAATAAAGTGATAAATAAATGATTCCATCTGAGTTTCTCTCTAAATAAAAATTTCCATGTTGCTTTATGAATAATTATTTCTAAGATAAATAAGGATTTGGAAGATTCATTACTACATTATAAGTCTATTCCATATCTAAACTATGCCACATGCCCCAAGCTCCACACTGCTCTTCCTTGCAAAGTTTCTACATCATTGTGGACCATATCATATCAGGATGCTTCTACAAACATTATGGACTTCATAGGTAGGAGCAGGTATGATTCTTTCTCTTTTATTTAATCACAATTCGTTGGGTGCTATGTATTTGTATTTGGAAAATTACATAGGTCTTTGTTCTACTTCCTCATCTTTTTCCATTTCTCAAGGGTAGGAAATATTTTCAATTTGGGGGGGTGGGAATTTTCTAATTATTTACCTATCTTGACCATGCCATTATCACTATTTCCCGTCCATTCTCATCCCTGTTCATTCCAAAACCTCCCTTGTTCCATGTGACCCATGGCATCATCTCCCAAAAGCTTGTTGAAGGGATAAAAGGGTACAATTGTTGCAAAAAAAGACATTATTGTTGTTACACAAGAACCAATAGTAAGAAAAAACCCTATTGTTTCCACACAAGAACCAACAATAGAAGCCTTTGATTCTACCACACAAGAACCAATAGCAAGAGCACAAAAATCCACTTTTGTTGCTCCACAAGAACTAACAACAGAGAAAACAACAACTGACATGAACAAGATCCTGAAACTATTGGAAGAAAGAAATGTTCTTCCCCACAAGAACCAAAACAAAAGAAGCTACCATAGAAGCCATTCCTATATAAGAATACATAGGTATGGGGTTCATTTATATGGTTCACTAATATATATGTGCGTTCAGATTTTAAAACGTTATTTTTGTTGATTGGAGGCCACATGGATCAACACTATCTTTATCATATTTTGGATAGTAACATAAGTAGTTTGATGGAAACAATCTATTTACATGTGGTCATTTATCATGATTTGTACATTTGGCAGTAGCAAGGGATTTTATTGTGCAGATTTGGATGTAACATGGGGGGAATGATCAAGCACAAAAGGTAAAATCCATTAACATCCTTCCAGTAAAATCCTTTATGGAAGCTTCTAGGAAGGTTCATGATATTGGAGTGCATTGAAAAAATGAAAGTCCTTATAACTTGATTGTGGGTTGCATGAGAACATGCAACATATTCAGTTTGGGGGAGATGTTGGGCCATGGAATTGTCATCATTTTTACATTATCTTTCCTTATTTTCAATTCCCTCCTGCTTATCCATCATCTCGTATTGATGCTTATTAATCCATTTTAATGATTATATATGGGATTTAGAACCAAGGTGATTTCCATTGCATTTCTTTAGTATTTTATATGTATTATGGTTAAACATTAGAGAAAGATCATATTTTCATTTATTTTTGAGTTAATCTGCAAAGATGATGTGCTAGATATGATGTGATATCAAAGTATTTTGGTTTCCACTCCTGCAACTCAGTTGCTACAGTTCCTACGTTATTTCTGCAACTCTGAACATTGTTGCAACTATGATTGTTGTTGTTGCGACTATGAACATTGCTGCAACTCTGAGTGTTTTTTCTGCAACTTTTAACATTGCTATAGCTTGGGAGCATTGTTGTTACAAATTGCTACAACACATTGCTGCATCTTGCTGCAACTCTGCCTGTGTTGTAGCTCATCCAAGGAATATTGAGCCATTGAAACTATGAGCCATTAGAACCATCAACCATGTTGTGTGACAATGCAAAAATAATGTTAATTCAAGTATCCACTCAAAGAATCATGGATGATTTTAGGGGCTAAATTTCTCTCATGGGCTAATTTTCCATGGTTTTTCCAAAAGTGAGATTCGTTATTTTAAAAATGATTCGCCCAAATTCTATAGGATATAATTATTTTACCTTAAAAATCGCCAAAATTTTATAAAAACTATATAAAATCCTTATAAATTTTAATATTTTTACAAAAATATCGCCAAACATTTATAGTTGGCATATGAAGGATTAGAAAAATTCACCAAGGTTTCTACATTTTAAAACAAATTTGCATCCTTAAAAGCATCCTTGCAGAGAATCAATGGAGATTGCATGAATTTAGTATTATAGTTTTTGGAGAAGCTAATAAATGATGAAATATATTATTCCAATTATGTTTGGGAGGTTACAACTCATGATTAATGGTATACCCAAAATTAAAGGCATCCAAATCAGACAATGATTTTCATATGAAGATTGTGGAGCGATAGAGAAGAACATGAAAATTTCACAAGATGGGTTTTGTGCAGAACATGCCCAATTAGATGAATTATGTGTTGTTTCCCTAGAAAATGTGTGAGGTGGATGATACATGTGATGCTTTGAAGGAGAATTGCCTAGATTTATTGTGGTGGGTGTCTTCTAAACCTGTCAAATGAAACATCCACTTCAACAACAGATATTTGGTCACAGATCCACATTCCTCCTTTATCAGCAGACTAATAGACCACAACCAATTATGTCTTAAACAAGAATTGGTTGGGTAATTTTCCTATTCAAGGATTTTTTTTGTAACAATCCCTTTGTATGAATTCCATGTATGAAAGATCATTCACCCCTCTGCAAAAAGGAGAGGACTCTTAGAGAAACAACCCAATTCATGATGGAATAAATCAAATTTATTCACTACTTATTTTTATAGTATGATTGATTTAATTTATTGGGTTGTTGATTGCTTTATTTAATTAATTTTCATGTCAAGGGTGTAGATTTATATTAACGTTGTGATTTATTTAATTGGTTGTAAATTTTTTGTAGCTTAGGTAGTTTTATGATCTTGATAATTCCAACTCCATCATTTTATTAAGCATAGTGCGAGTTTCAATTAATTAATTTATGTTGTATATTAGTTGAACACTTTGTTTTATGACAACATGATGATTGGGGGATAAATACTTTATCTCAATTTATTCATCTATGCAAGTGTGTGAACATTTCCTTTTGAACAATGTCATTTCTGTCAAACATATTAAATTTACTTTCTTGAATTGTGCGAGTGTGATTTAGATCGTATGTCCTTTTGTTTTGTGTACTTCTAAGCCAATCCTCGCAAGTGTTTGAAAGAAGGGGACTGGAAAAATCTACCACTTATCGATCCTCGTAGGTGGTTGAGAGCATGGAATTGAGAAACCCACCACTTTCTCGAGTGATTTGATTTCCTGTCAATATATTTTGATTTCTGCAAGAGTAGTGTGTTTTCATTTCTTTAATTTGGGTGGTGAGATTTCATTTCTACAAGAGTGGTGTGCTTTCTTTCTTGCAAGTTAAGATTTACCTTTTTTCCAATTTATTTCCAATAGATAGGGATACCTTCCTAATATGTCATGGGGTGTGTAAAATAGATTAGACTACTTCACTGATTAACGCTTGTTGTTTGATGTGATTTACTTTTCCAAAGTGTGTTATTTTTTTCCGCCTTCTGTGTGGATTTCCTTCTATGTTTTCAAGGGTGGTTTGATTTACATTATTGAAATTCATATTAGATAACCAATGTTTGAAGGGAAACTAAAACCTGCATAGAATTTTCATCATAACTTTGAAATAAATAAACACACCCTGGATTGGTAATTATCAATTTGGAAGTTGATTGTTCTCATAGGAAATTAATTTTTCCAAGACATAGTTTGGTGGCTTCTTCTTCTTGATCTTCCTCTTCCTATACCTTTTAGACTTGTGGATACTAGTATCTAGACTTTCACCAGGAGAGGGAGAGGCAGAAGGAGTAGACTTTGTGGATGAAAAAGGTAAATGATCAACATCCATGCGATGCCCATGACATAAAGTGCTTATCTTAGGAGAATCAAGAGAATTTTGGGCATTTGGAGTGGTCCATAACCAAACCAATAGACCAACAGTTAACCCAAGAATGTTCAAAGTGGTCATCAAGTGGGCACCAACATTTCCAAAGAACGGAAAAGAACAAGAACCCTCATCGGAAGTGGTACCTTGATTGGTATCCTCAAGAAATTTGTCCATGACATTCTTATGCATAGGTCCATCCCTTGTGGGATTGTTCATGTATGAAAAAGTATCACACACTAACTCTGGTGAACTAGTGGTATAAAACAACACTCCTTCTAGGAGGCAAATCCACGTTTTCAAGAGAAAGACTAGAGGTCCTTCCTGACCAGTGGAGCGGTTGGTCCACCACCCTGAATCAATAATACAAAAGTGATGATACATAAAAAACCTAAGACAAACTATACAAAGTAAAACTCCACTAAAAATTCCTAAGAGAAACATAGTAAACAAACAAATTCTTCAAAACTTCAACCTAGGTGGATGAGGTCCTGAGTCCAAAGTAATGGAAAAGTGGAAAGGGATCTTTTGAATACTGACACTGGTTGATAAAGTTCTGAGACTAATGAACGAAGGAGTGAGAAGTAGCTACCTTGACCTACACTAACCATCCTTATCCAATGAAAGTACCCTCTCTTCGCGGTGTACCCTCAAGTAGTACTGAAAAGTGTGATACAACGTCTACTTCAAGTAGCACAGGAAACCCCCCGTAGTCACCTATGAGATACCTAGGAAGAGAAACTATGGATACCAACTTGCAGTCAACCTCTTGAGGGTAGAGTCAATAGTCGAGATTGATTTTATGGGAAGAATAACTAAGTCTGAAGCTCTTCTAGAGGACTGTCTATGAAAGGGCCAGTGTCACTTCAGAAAATCTCAAACTAAGTACAAATCTTCTAGAGGACTCATTCCAAGAGGGCCAGTATCATTTAGGGAAAATTTCAACCAAGTCTGAAATTCACAAAGAAATGATGTCATATGAGCCAATGTCACTTCAGGAAAAAAACCCCAAATGCGTTCAATCTTCTACACTTGGTCATGTTTCAGAGGGGTTATATCCTCTACTCTTCCTCACTTGGCCGCATGTTTATCTCTTGTGTTAGAAGAGGCTCCCAGCTATTCCTATATGAAAATTGGATTTTTTCTCCCTATATCAACCTTCTATGCTTGGTTATCATCCTTGGAGATTTATCTCTCCAATCCTAATTTGATGCCCTAACCCTAAACTTGTTTGTCAACCTTAGAAACAAAGTCTAGTGCATTTTAAATTTAACATTTATTTTAGCCGTTGTTTTTTACTCAAAGGATACATAAGTGAAACTGATGTTGTTTGTATGACTCTCAAGAAGATAAATCTTTAAGAACACTATTCTTAATAAACAATCTTTGCCTTCAAATGTAAAGGTGCAATACACTTCCTCTATGATCTTTTCAAAATGGAAAAAAATATATATTTTTGTTTGTATGCAAGATCGATTACTTTGAAATGCAAGCCTAAAATGGTATTTTATTTTGAATGTCAATGCAAACTACAGTATAACCCTAAGATAAATGCAAAACAAAGTGTAAATGAGCTTTTCAAACTGATTGTTTTTTCCTTTTGTAAAAGGCTACTCAAAATTGAATTCAACAACTTTTTCAAAACAAGAAAAATGCATAAAATACCTGAGTGCTAGAAAATAAGTTCTTTTCTTGAAAAAACTTAAGAGGCAAGGGAAAAATATAAGAAACAACCAACAACCAAGATATATTTTCTCTATTTTGTTACTAAAAGGAAATTAAATGAAACTACAGTGCAATTTTGTATTTTCTTTTTATGAACAAAGGAAAGAAGGAAAAGAGGAATAAAGAAGACATTCCAAAATCACTGAAACATGACAATGAACTAGAAGCATAGTCCAACCACATAAGACTAACCTTTCAACCCACCTAAAAAAATTATACAAAAAAAATTAACCAATCAAAGAGAAAGAACTTTTGATCAAATTTTCAAGTTTACAGAGACTTGATATAACATTCAAAGACAAAACCAACCAGAGAAGGCTTAGGAAATGTTTAACAACCAACCCAGAGCTTCCCAAAAATTAGAAAATGGTCCTATGTTATTTTGTTCTGCTTTCTGTGTGGATTTCCTTCCATGTTTACAAGGGTGGTTTTATTTACATTACTTCAATTCATATCAGATAACCAATGTTAGAAGGGAAACTAAAACCTGCATAGAATTTGCATCATAACTTTAAAATAAATAAACACACTCTGGATTGCTAATTATCAATTTGGAATTTGATTGTTCTCATAGGAAATTAATTTTCCCAAGACATAGGTTGGTGGCTTCTTCTTCTCAATCTTCCTCTTCCTATTCCTTTTAGACTTGTGGTTACTAGTATCTAGACTTTCACCAGGCGAGGGAGAGGCAGAAGGACTAGACTTTGTGGATGAAAAAGGTAAATGATCAACATCTATGCTATGCCCATGACATAAAGTGCTTATCTTAGGAGAATCAAGAGAATTTTGGACATTCGAAGTGGTCCATAACCAAACCAATAGACCAACATTCAACCCAAGAATGTTCAAAGTGGCCATCAAGTGGGTACCAACATTTCCAAAGAATGGAAAAGAACAAGAACCCTTGTTGGAAGGAGTACCTTGATTGGTATCCTCAAGAACTTTGTCCATGACATTCTTATGCATAGGTCCATCCCTTGTGGGATTGTTCACGTACGAAAAAGTCTCACACACTGACTCTAGTGAACTAGCGGTATAAAACACCACTCCTTCTAGGAGGCAACTCCATGTTTTCAAGAGAAAGACTAGAGGTCCTTCCTAACCATTGGAGCGATTGGTCCACCACCCTAAATCAATAATACAAAAGAGATGATACAGAAACAACCTAAGCCAAACTATACAAAGTAACACTCCACTAAAAATTCCTAAGAGAAACATTGTAAACAAACAAATTCTTGAAAACTTCAACCTAGGTGGATGAGGTCCTGAGTCCAAAGTAATGGAAAAGAGGAAAGGGATCTTTCGAATACTGACATCAGTTGATAAGGTTCCAAGACTAATGAAAGAAGGAGTGAGAAGTAGCTACCTTGAACTACACTAACCATCCTTATCCAATGAAAGTACCCTCTCTTCGCGGTGTACCCTCAAGTAGTACTGAAAAGTGTGATACAACGTCTACTTCAAGTAGCACATGAAACCTCCTGTAGTCACCTATGAGATACCTAGGAAGAGAAACTATGGATACCAACTTGCAGTCGGCCTCTCGAGGGTAGCGTCAATAGTTGAGATGGATTTTATGGGTAGAATAACTAAGTTTGAAGCTCTTTCAGAGAACTATCTACGAAAGGGCCAGTGTCACTTCAGAAAATCTCAAACTAAGTACGAATCTTCTAGAGGAATGATTCCAAGAGGGAAAGGATCATTTAGGGAAAATTTCAACCAAGTCTAAAATTCAAAGAGAAATGATGCCATATGAGCCAGTGTCACTTCAGGAAAAAAAACCCAAATACATTCAATCTGGTACGCTTGGTCGCGTTTCAAAGGGGTTATATCCTCTACTCTTCCTCACTTGGCCGCATGTTTATCTCTTGTGTTAGAAGAGGCTCCCAACTATTCCTATATGAAAATTGGATTTTTTCTCCCTATATCAACCTTCTATGCTTGGTTATCATCCTTGGAGATTTATCTCTCCAATCCTAATCTGATGCCCTAATCCTAAACTTGTTTGTCAACCTTAGAAACAAAGTCTAGTGCATTTTAAATTTAACATTTATTTTAGCCGTTGTTTTTTACTCAAAGGATACATAAGTGAAACTGATGTTGTTTGTATGACTCTCAAGAAGATAAATCTTTAAGAACACTATTCTTAATAAACAAGCTTGGCCTTCAAATGTAAAGGTGCAATACACTTCCTTTACGATCTTTTCGAAATGGAAACAAAAATATATTTTTGTTTGTATGCAAGATCGGTTACTTTGAAATGCAAGCCTAAAATGGTATTTTCTTTTGAATGTCAATGCAAACTACACTATAATGCTAGGATAAATGCAAAACAAAGTATAAAGGAGCTTTTCAAACTGATTATTTTTTCCTTTTGTAAAGGGCTACTCAAAATTGAATTCAACAACTTTTTCAAAACAAGAAAAATGCATAAAATACCCGAGTGCTAGAAAATAAGTTATTTTCTTGAAAAAAATTAAGAGGCAAGGGAACAATATAAGAAACAACCAACAACCAAGATATTTTTTCTCTATTTTGTTACTAAAAGGAAATTAAATGAAACTACAGTGCAATTTTGTATTTTCTTTTTATGAAAAAGGAAAGAAGGAAAAGAGGAATAAAGAAGACATTCCAAAATCACTGAAACATAACAATGAGTTTGAAGCATAGTCCAGCCACACAAGACTAACCTTCAACCCACCTAAAAACCTTATACAAAAAAATTAACCAATCAAAGAGAAAGAACTTTTGATCAAATTTTCAAGTTTACCGAGACTTGATATAACATTCAAAGACAAAACCAACCAGAGAAGGTCCAAGAAATGTTTAACAACCAACCCAGAGCTTCCCAAAAATTAGAAAATGGTCCTGAGAAAAACTTTTTTAGAAGTGTACGGGACTGTGTACACTATGAATAATGTATGTACGTGACTAAAATTGAAGTGAATCACATACATATTTATGGACGATACATGTGGTTCTTTGAAGAAAAATTGCCCATATTTATTGTTGCGGGTGTCTTCTAAACCTATCAAATGAAGCATCCACTTCAACAATAGATATTTGTTCACAGATCCACATTCCTATTTTATAACCAAGCTAATAAACCACAACCAATTGTGTCTTAAACAAGAATTGGTTGGGTAATTTTATTATTCAAGGATTTTGTTGTAACAATCCCTTTGTATGAATTCCATGTATGAAATAGTCATTCCCCCCTCTACAAAAAGGAGGGGACTCTTAGAGAAACAACCTAATTCATGATGGAATAAATCAAATTTCTTCACTTCTCCTTTTTATAGTATGATTGATTTAATTTATTTTGTTGTCGATGGATTTATTTAATTAATTGTCATGTCAAGGGTGTATATTTATTTTAGCGTTGTGATTTCTTTAATTGGTTGTAAATGTTGTGCAACTTCGGTAGTTTTATGATCTCCGTAATTCCAACTCCATCATTTTCTTGAGCATAGTGTGAGTTTCAATTAATTTATTTATGTTGTATATTAGTGGCAACACTTTGTTTTATGACCGCATGATGATCAATGGATAAATACTTTAGTTCAATTTATTCATTTATACAAGTGTGTGAACATGTCCTTTTTAACAATTTTCTTTCTGTCAAAGAGATTAAAATTACTGTCTTTAATCATGCAAGTATGATTTAGATCATATCTCCTTTTGTTTTGTGTACTTCTAATCCAATCCTCGCAGGTGGTTGAAAGCAGGGGACTGGAAAAATCCACCACTTATCGATCCCCACAGGTGGTTGAGAGCATGGAGTTGAGAAACCCACCACTTTCTCAAGTGATTTTCTTTCCTATCAATATTCTTTGATTTCTGCAAGAGTAGTGTGTTTTCATTTTTATAATTTGAGTGGTGATGCAAGATACCAGATATATAAAATATGCAGAACAGAAATAAAATGCTAGAAATGGCAGAATAACAGTAAAATATCTAGCATAATCTTCACAATACACATAAATGATATATGAAATAGCAATAGAAATAACACTTTGATTCAGTAAGCAATGTTCATAGGCCTCTTCGAGGGGGCAACCTCCAGTAGAGCAGCGCTCTGTTACAATAATGTCCAAGCTAGGGTTCTCATACCCTCGACCCTTATTTATACTAAATATGTCTATTAAGAGAAGCATCTAGAGGAAGATCCTTCTAGAAGCGGAAGCTTCTATTAGGTCTTCTTACATCCTCTTTATTCTATTTTATTGAAAGGCCTTATTAATATTGACCTTTATTACATCCGAATACATTGATCTACCTATGTGTGGGTTAGGACCATAACATGTCTGGCCCCTTAAAAACAACCTTGTCCTCAAGGCTTGAGATGTGGAAACTACTGCAGAATGGTAGCTGGTTCCCAAGTGGCATCTGCTGGAGTCATATCTTTCCACTGTACTAGCACTTCCTTGATGGTTCTCTGACGCAGGCGATGCTCACGTTGGTCCAAAAATGCTTCTAGTTATAACCAAATGGATCCTTCTTCAGCTAACTCTGGAAGGCTGGTTTGAATTTGGCACCTAGTTCCAATCACCTTCTTCAAGCATGAAACATGAAAAACAGGATGTAGCTTCGACTGACTGGGTAGAGCTAACTGATATGCGACTTATCCGACACACTTGAGAACTGTGCAAGGGCCATAAAATTTGGGTGCTAGCTCCTGACAGTGCTCGGCCTTGAGGGAAGTTTTCTTATATGGTTGCAGTCTCAGAAACACCTGATCCCCTTCTGCAAATTGATGTTCAGAGTGACCTTGATCTGCTTGCTACTTCATTCTATTCTGTGCCATGACCAAGTTCTCTTTAAGGGTACGAAGGATATCCTCTCGGACTGTAAGTGTTTGGTCAACCGCCTCGACCTTCGATGTACCCGGTAAGTATGAGAGAATTGAAGGTGGTTTCTGTCCATATACTGCTTCAAAAGGAGTCATGTGAATGGTTGTATGGTATGTAGTGTTGAACCACCATTCGGCTAGGGGTAACCATTGAGCCCACTGGTGTTGTTTTTCAGAGGTAAAGCCCCTCAGATATGTTTCCAAACACTTGTTGACAGCTTCCGTTTGACCATCCGTTTGGGGATGATAAGCTGAGTTGATATGCAATTGTGTGCCTTGTAGCTTAAACAACTCTTGCCAAAAATTTCTTGTGAAAGTTGGGTCTCTATCGGAAACAATAGAGTGCGGCATGCCATGAAGCTTGAAGACCTGGTCCATGAAAATTTGAGCCACCGTGGATGCAGTAAATGGGTGGGGAAGAGCACAAAAATGAGTATACTTGGAAAGGCGATCCACCACCACCATTATGACTGATTTATTCCCCGATTTGGGTAAGCCTGTAATAAAGTCCATAGAGATATCCTTCCAAATAGCAGGGGGAATCGGAAGTTGTTGGAGGGTGTCTAGAGATTAAACTGTTTCTCCCTTGTTGTGTTGACACACCTCACATTCAACGACAAACTTACAGATGTCATGTTTCATACCATCCCAGAAAAAAGAACATTTGACTCGGTCATATGTTTTGGTGAACCCTGAGTGCCCCGCTGTGGGTGTAGCATGAAGCTCAGAAAGCACCGTGGATTTGAGCTTGGATTGTTTACTTAAACACAAGTGGCCTTTGTATTGAAGCTCATCCTGGAGCCAGGAGTACCCTAAGGGAGCCGGAGCCTTGTTCTGTAGTTGCTGGATCAGATGCAAAATTTTGGTATCTTGAAGCCATTCCTAGCGCACAGCTTGGATCCAATCGGGTACAATGAAGGAAAGAGAAAAAAGGGATCCTTCGTCTTCATATTTCTGAGACAGTGCATCTGCCATGACATTGTCTTTGTCCTTCTTGTAAATGATCTCATAATCATATCCAAAGAGCTTAGTCACCCATTTTTGTTGTTCGTGGGAGGAAATGCGTTGTTCCAGAAAGTACTTGAGGCTTTGATGGTCTGTCTTAATTTGGAAGCATTGTCCCAATAGATACGGATGCCACAACTCAATGGCATGCAAAATTGCCAACATTTCTTTTTCATAAATGGGTTTTCCCAGATTCTTTTCAGACAGTTGATTCCTAGTGAAGGCCAAATGTCGACCCTCTTGCATAAGGACAACGTCGATTCCTTTCCCTGAGGCATCACATTCCAACACAAAGGTCTTTGTGAAGTTGGGAAGGGATAGAACTGGAGTGGTGCACATGGTCATCTTCAAGGTTTGAAAATCTTGAGCAGCTGTTGGAGTCCAAGTGAAAGAGTTATTTTTGAGGAGAGTCGTGAGAGGTGCTGCAATCTTTCCGTAGTCCTTAACGAACTTGTGGTAATACCCTGTGAGGCCAAAAAATCCATGCAAGATTTTGAGAGTCTTTAGCTGCGACCAGTCTTGCATAGCTTCAATCTTTCTCGGGTCCACCCTGACGCCATGCTTTCCCACCAGATGACCCAGGTATTCTACTTCTGAGGCACCAAAAGCACATTTGGACTGTTTCAGGAAAAGTTGGTGCTGAGAGAGTAGGCGGAGAACTTGATCCACATGAGTAATATGGTCTGTCCAGGTTTTTCTATAGATGAGGATATCATCAAAGAAAACTAAGACAAAATGATGGAGAAAAGGGTGGAAGACATGGTTCATGAGGCTCTGGAAGGTGGAGGGAGCATTACACAAACCAAAGGGCATGACCAAAAACTCATAGTGGCCCTCATGAGTGCGAAAAGTGGTCTTGGGAATGTCGGCCTCTTTCATCCGTATATAGTGATAGCCTGAGCGAAGATCAATTTTGGTAAAGAATTGGGCGCCACTCAATTCATCCAGGAGGTCATCAATGACAGGAATGGGAAATTTGTCTTTGATGGTTAGTTTGTTGAGAGCACGGAAGTCAGGACACATTCTCCAAGAACCTTCTTTCTTTAGTACCATGACGACCGGAGAGGAGTAAGGGATCATACTAGGACGGATGACACCTGCAATAAGAAGTTCCTGGACCATTTTTTCAATTTCTTTTTTTTGTGCAAAGGGGTGGCAATATGGGCATATATTTGGGGGAAGGATTCCTGGGACAAGCGGAATGGAATGATCATGGACACCACGGGAAGGAGGGAGTCCTTGGGGAGTGGAAAATACCATTTGATGTTTAGAAAGGAGGGCTTGGAGGTCTTGGGGCACTGGTGGGGTCTTTGTATCTTGAATGGCGTGTAGTTCGACAATGACACCAGAATGACCTTTTTTGAGCAATTTTTCCATGCAATGAGAACTGATCATCTCAGGTGAACCAACAATGATGCCTTGAAATTTATATTGGTGGCCTCCTTGGTTGAATTTCTTGATTAAGTTCTGAAAATCCATGAGAATGGGACCCAAAGTCCTTAGCCAGTCTGCACCCAACACAATGTCGCAACCGCCCATGTCAATATAAAACATATGGGATTTTAGGTGGTAGTCACTGATTTGGAGATGCACATTTTC
>JASDQU011309987.1:34691-50261 GCA_032191745.1 Picea mariana
TTCAAAGTAGGTGGCCGGGTGGCGTGGAAAAAATAGGTTGTCTTTGCCTTGCTCAGGTCAGTGCCATCTTTCTCGAGCTTTGTATCAGTGGGTCCGAAGATTAAAGAACGGTACAGAATGAATTTTTTCATGTACTGTGGCTTTCGAAAGGGATGCATCTATTTTCTGGCTTTAAGATGGTCGGCCTTAAAGCACCGGCCAACCCCGTAAGGGAAACCTACCCCTAGTTTCCAGCTACTATAGTTGACAATCTTTTCATTGTGTTGCTTTCGGCACCTAAGCATTGCTCGAGAACTTTCATATATTTATTTGACGAAAATTAGGGTATAGGAAAAGGTAGAAATAGGGTATAGGAAAAGGTTGTTGTATTATTGATACAGACATATAATAATATTATTGATTATAATAATAATATTATAAATTAAAATTATGGCATAGAAAAGAAAAGTGTGGATCCATATTCAAAATTCCATATTGGTTAATTTTAATGTTTTAATATATAATGATATATTTTGTGTTTATGTTGTGTTTTGTGGAGGAATAAGATATTTTTTTTTATTAAATATATATAATTTAAATGTTAACGTCATTTTTTTTTGGGTATTAAATCTATTTATATATTTAATAATACAATTTTATAGTTACAATAATTATAAAAATGATAAAAACATAAACTTTTAAACTTATTCCACTTATTTTCAACACCATTTCTTATCCAATTAAATTCTAATATCAAACTCTAGCCATATGGTCAGGCTGGCACGAGAGTTCCTTACGTCTCTGAGTTCTTCAATGATTCGCACGCTTTCCTCCTTTTTCTGGACCACTTCCTTCATTTTTTGCCATTGTGCTATTTCCAATTAAAGACAATCCTCTCTTCCTCGGCCGAGAGAAGCGAGCTGGATGACGTTCCTTGACTCATAAATCTCATGTTTAAATAGGGCGCCATTCAGGTAATGTTTGTGACACCCAACCAAATGATTCTTCCATTTCCATCATCGGGTCTAATTTCACAATTTCTTGCTATCAAGATTGGCTTCCATTCATAAGGTTGACAAGCCATCCACACCTTTTGGAGAGCGTGGCACAAGCTTTTTCTTACATTGGCTTTTGGCACGTATAAGAAGATTTAGGGTTAGATAAGTTCCAAAATAAGGTTTAACACATTTTTACCTTGAAAATCCAAAGGATCAATGATCTCAAGTCTTGAGTCTTGTATAAGTTAAGTTTTAACCTTTTAGATCCGATTATGTATAAATTGTTAATTGTGGTTATATTCATTTTGTTGAGCTTCACTAGCTAGTCTAACTTTACAATGTAAATATTAAAAATGTATTTTGTATGATTTTGTATTTTAGAGTTCAAATTAGATAATGTGTGGAAAATACATTTTTATGGACTATATCCTACAATTATCATGATGCATTAAAAGCTATGTAAAATTTAATGCTGAAATATAAATATAATGGTCTAATATGGTTACATGGATCACGAGGGGTTTATGAGTACACAAGAAGGAAAGATGAAACGATTTACATGGTTATGAATTCCTGTATTACCAAGTGTTACCTAAGAACTCACATATTTTCCATCATGTGCCTTAATTGAAGCTCATTGTCACCTTGAACTTAGAAACCTAAATATAAATGCTAGAAGAGGTTGATGAGAAAAGTCTACCTCACAATAATTATGGAGCATCAACAAAGTACCGCCTAAGTCAAAATTGCAATAATTGAGAAAAAATCTCTCATTCCTTCCTATAACCCTATTTCATTGCACTTCATACAACCATAATGAGGTTGCATCAAAGAATAAACTTAGAAACATTGCAAAGAATGCAAGAGATAGTCATAAAAACACTAGATATTTTCCTAACTATATACTTGATTTTGTATTGTGAACAATTATAGTTTTTGTACAAGAGATGCGAAAGTGATCAAGTATAACAAATTCTCTGTTAAAAAAAATTAAGAATTTACTAAGTAATGGATAGAAATAATAAAATGCATTGGCACTCTAGTATTCTTTGTTAGTAAATTGAAAGACCCAGAGCGTAAAGAATATAGATTTTACCCAAATAAAAAGGGTTACACCTTTATTCATGGAACTAATGTTCACTTACCTATTTGAGGGGGCAACCTACAATAAACTTCACAAAAAATCTCATTACATTGCCTCTACTTCCTTATTAGTACTATCTACCTCCTAGGAATGTTCTAAGGAAGAAACTTTCTAGTAGGAAGAACCTTCTAGCAAGCCTTCTTACATTTATTTCTTTCATACTACTACATGGGAATTATCCTTATTTAACATACTCTTATTAGCCAACAAACCCTATGTGCGGCTTCCATTAACTAATAGTCATTACTTTTATGAGAACAGTTGTCCAACCTTAACCCATCCAAGATTCATTCAGTACCCTAAACCCTAGTGTGCAGCTTCTTAGAAACAATGTAATGTAGATCACGGCATAACCGAGCCACTAAATCATTCATTATTATTGTGCATCAATCATATGTTAAACATATTTATATTAATCATGCATAAACATAACATCCATAAATAATCACAACAACAGACACAGAAAACAAGATATTTTAACGTGGTTCACCCAATCCTTGGGCTACATCCACAACGGCTAGCTTCTTATATTGTATTCGTGCAATAATCATCTCATGCCTACGGAATGCACTTAAAAAATATACACCATATTGTAAACCCAAAACATGCCTAGCCACTCTGCAGTGAAAGCTTATCTCTGCAAAAACTCTCTTCATCAATCATGAGCAACCTACTCTCTTACTCTCGGCCTAATCTCTTCCTAGCATCCAACCTGATATTCCCCAACCATTTACATGTTTATACATAGAATTAGGGATAAAAACCCTAGTAACAAATTATCCCAAAAACCCTAACGGGTTATAATCGTTTTTCCTGCTTTAGCGTCGATCTCCTACTTTTCCCTACTTTTGTCTTGAACTGCTTCTTTTCCCTACTTTTGCACTAAAATGTGCATCCTTTCCATGCGCACTGGTTTTTCCTTTTACTTTTTCCCCTGCTATGACACGGTTCCCAACACTTAGTTATTCTCATGCAAAAATTTCTGTCCAACAGGCCCCCAACACTCAGTTGTGGCTTATCCCAAGCCACATAGGCCTTTTTCAAATTCTCCTTGAATTTTTCAAAAACCTCCTTGCTATATTGGTCTTCTTCTTGACCCTTGACGAACACTTCTACTTTATGTTTCTTTTTCTTTTTCTTTTTCCCCTTTTTCCTTTATTTTTATTTTCCTTACCATAATACACTACTATGGTACATAGTTTCCTATGTAGGTCAAACTAGTGCATTGATGGTCATCCGTCCCTATAAAGTTTCATCCGACTCCCATTCACCAATCCTCCCTAGACTTCACCATTCAACATTTTTAACTGCACAACACCTATTTTTGTTGCATACTTTATCACATATGGACCCAACCAATGCATCCTAAACTTCCTTGGGTGCGGCGTGAACTTGCTGTCGTATATCAACACTAAGTCTCTCACTTGAAAATTTTTATGTTTAATATGTTTATCATGCCATGATTTTTCTCTTTTCTTCCTGACTTGTTGATGGAATCCTGCGAAAAATCGGTCTTCCTCGAGTTGTGACAACTGTGACAATGTTTCCAATGCTATGGAATAGTTATAAAGATTAGCAATCATTGCAACACACAAGCTTGGAACATTAAATTCCATTGGTGTTACTACTTATTTCTGATATACCAACCTAAAATGTGTTTGTCCTGTCAACTTTTTACTTTTAGTCCTACATGCCCATAATATTGCAGGGATCCTCAAGTCCCAATCATCCCTTTCTATGTTGCAGATATTTGTCAGAGCATTCTCTAAAATTTTATTGAAGGAATATATTGTCCCATTTTCCTGAGGGTGATACGACGTGCTCTTCTTATGTTGAATTTGAAACTCCTTAGTCAATGTTGCAATCATGTTATTCAGGAAGTGTGTTTGTTTATCACTCAATAAAATTCCCAGGCAACTAAATCTTATAACAACCTTCTCAAAAATAAATTGCACAGCAGTCTCCACACCAGAGTTTGTTACTGGTGTTGCTTCTACCCATTTGGTCAAACACTCTGTCACAGTGGTTATATACCTCGCTCTTGATCTCTTGGCTGGTGGATTGATCTATCCAATGAAGTCTATTTCCCATTTATTAAAATCATGTAGTGTAACATGAGGATGCATGGTAATCTCATCCCTTCTAGATGGATTTCCAACCCTTTGGAAAACATCACATGCCTGGAAATATTCTTTAGCATTCTTGTGAAGTGTGGGCTACCAATGCCCTGCACACAAAATTTTTTGCGTTGTTGCTTTACCTGCATATTTTCCTCCTGTAATACCTTTGTGTGATTTTGATAGTATCATTGGCCTTTCATGCTTTAACACAGATTGTCTTAATATCCCATCTGCACCTAACTTATATAAGTTTCCTGCAATTAGATGATAGTTTGTTGCCTTAACCACTAACTGTTTATTTTGTGCAACCGTCATGTCTAATGGAGCCATTCCCTATTTAAGAATTGCACAATGTCTGTGAAGTAATAGTTCACCATTTGAAATACAAATAAATGTGCATCTGGTAAACTATCATCTAGGTTCCTTGCATATTCTCCTGATAGAATGCATGGTAAATGTTCTAGTCCTGTATTCAATTTTCCTTGCTTAGCGATGACTTCAAAGTCATATTATTGGAATAAAAGTAAGCATATGCAAATTCTCCCCTGCAACACTGGCTTGTTCACTAAGTATCTTAGAGAAGATTGGTTTGTATACATCTTGAAATGAGAGACCAATAAATAGTGTCTAAACTTCTGCAGTTCATACACCATTTGCAACCCTTCTTGTTCTATTGTAGTGTAGTTCTTTTCTGTTGTTGACATTTTCTTGCATGCAAATGCAATTGGGTGGTCTAACTCTCCTTCTCCTGAATGAGATAATACTACGCCCAAATTTATCAATGATGCATCCACATGAACATGAAATTTCTTCTTCCAATATGGGAATATCAAAATTGGCACAGTCACTAACTTCTTCTTCAATATGTCTAAACCTTTCTAGCAATCCTCATTCCACTGGAATTTAGCTTCTTTATTTAACAACTTCCCCATGGGTGTTTTAATCTGTGCATATCCTTTAATGAACTTCCTATAGTATCCTGTGTGGCCCAATGTTGCTCTTAATTGTCATAATGATGTAGGTGGTGATAAGTCCAGAATTACTGCAATCTTGGCAGGATCCACTAGTAAGCCCTAGTTACATACCACATGCCCCAACAAAATTCCAAAAGGTGCACATAAAATATACTTTTTCAAATTCAATGAAATATGACATTTTCTACACCTATCCAACGTTAATCTCAATACTTCTATGTGATATTTTAATAGACTAAAAAAAGTCCAATCATCTAAATAAACTTCAAGGAATTTATGAATAAATTCCTTAAAGGTTGTGACAACTACTCTTGAGAAAATTGCAGGTGCATTCTTCAACCCAAAAGAAATCACTATGTATTGGTAGCTTCCCCACTCTGTCACAAAGGTATTATTATGTCTTTATTCCTGCGCAATCTTTATCTGGTGATATCTTGAGAATCCATCTGTGAAAGAGTAGGCCTCTTGCCCCCTACATTATCTAGCACTTCATTTGTAAAAGGTGTCGAAAATGGATCATGTAGACATGCATAATTTATCTTTCTTATTTCTACACAAATTATTATTCCCCATGTTTTCTTATCTTGTACTACCATTGGAATTATCCATTTTGATTCTACTAGTAGTTCAATGATTCCTCCTTCTAACATTCGTTCTATCTATGCCTTTACCGTATCTTTATACTCTGGGTTCAATTTGTAGGATCTCTGTCTTATTGGATTAACATCTAGTTTCAAATGGATATACATTTCTCCTAACTCATCAACTATTCCCTTCATTTTTGAAAACGTGGTTGGGAATACATCCTTATGCTTGCATAGTAAGTTTGCAATCTTTTGCACAATTTCATCATTCTAGTAGTCACCTATATGCACAAACTTTGGATTCGTTTTTTTCCCAATATTCACCTTACATTCCTTAATGGTTGTGCATATAAAATAGATACAAGATTTGGACCTTCTACTGCGCGGTGCCGCACAGTTTCAAATATTTGTATATTTCTTGGATCTTCCTCATCCTGATCTGCTTCACCAACATTATAACATTCCATTATTTCATGAACTGTCACAAAATCTCTATGTGCAATACACACAGGTACTACATCCATCGATACTTCTACTGAAAAAATATTGTTTCTAATGGTCTGCAAAGTTGCATCTACTAATGGCAATTCATTTTCAAAAGTAAATGTTATCTTAAACCTTTGAGTTAGATCGTCCCAATTCGTTGTTTATCTGCACATTTATAGTTCGATGTACCAGTTCTTGTGGATCGTATACAACATATGTGTGAACCTATGCGTCCATTCCCTCTGTGGTATCGAACTCCATATCCTTGTATATTGTGCAATATGATCTGTTGGGTCACCTAATCCTCCATACTTCTGTGTAATGTACTCAACCTCAGTACCAAATCCAACTTTCATTAATATTTTACACTGTTGCTAGTATTTTACTCCTTGTTTATGTGAAGCCCACCATCTGGCTAGATTGGCCTTCAATACAACTCCTAATGCAAAGAATATTTGTTGTTTGGGTATTTTCAAATAAAAAACCTTTACAAAAGAGCTTATGTTAGTCAAATCATCATACTTAGGCGGGTAACATAACTTCATTCCAATTCAACACAATGATCGAGTAATGTGTGCACATCGTCTAGTTGATACTTCATGCATCCTTTTTTGTTAGTGTTCCAAACCTTCCTCAGAATTTGACACACATGAGATAATACTTCTCCAACCTAGTGTGCCATCTACAGTCAGATTAACGTAGTCATCCATTCGTGCAGTCATGTTATACAGGTTATTAATTTCATTCTCTTTAGCTGGTTAGATATACCTCTTTCCTTCTATTGGATCCAACGATGCAGTAACCTTCAAGTCTCCTACTTTGAAGATCATTTCCCTTTTCTTCATGTTAATAATTGCTTGATTTCCAAAGGAAAATTCAAGTCCCATTAGCGCTAGATATGGATGACTATCATCCATGATCTCAATGACTTTGAAATATGTTATACTGAGCACCCCATCTATATTCACAGGTACCCCTAACAATCAACCAATTGGTACTATATTGTGTTGGTTCACCAATATTAACTAGACGTGAGACCAAATTAATAGAGGTCTCCCCATCATTTCCCATGTTTTCTTTGGTAAAACATTTACATCAGAACCCAATTCTAAAATGACATTGTCCATGTCATATTCCCCAATCTACACATTTAGTCTCAACTCCCCACTTTTCCTCTGTTTACATAGTACCTGATTCACTACCCTAAGCATGGTAGGAACTTCCCTTTCTTGTGCACAATGATCAATGATTCCACTCAATGCACTTAATGTCGTTTCATCTTTCATCAATTCTAAAAAAATCTTTAGATATTATTTCAAGGTACTTACCTGTTGAAGCGACCTTTCTGGGATAGTACGATTGTTACGAGGAAAATCACTTTATGGTATGGGGTAAACCAAAATAGACGGAATGAATGCGGAAATCAACTCTGATCCCAAGTGTTCTATATAAATGAAAATTCTAACAAGACAAGATAAAGAGCTTACCTCGTCTGGACGTTCGATGAAGACCATCATTGAGCACACAAATCAAAGATTTATACCTGCAACTTGTCCTCAACAACCAAGATACACAAACATATGGTGATAATATATAATGTTAGCACATACAATAGCATAATCCATTAACATTCATAAAAAATACACCCATGGAATAATAATTCAAATATTTGCAAGATATCAATTGGAAGAGAAAATAGTATTTCTATTAAAAAATGATCAACAAAAGTGTATAAGTGACAAAATTCCATTTCGGCAACGTCTCGGAACTGAAAAACTAAGTCCCTTCTAGTTGGGCCTCCACTACTTCAATCCTCCACCAAATTCAATCTCATATAAGAGAGACAATGAGGTTCTCCATGAAAGAGGGAAGAGATTGGGGACTGAACAATGTGTTCAAAATTTCAAGGATAAAGGGATGCAGACTCAATGTGAAGTGAAAATATCTCCAGAGTATCTTTTCTCTCAAAATTTGAATTCTCCTCCTTTCCATGGTTTGGATATGGCCCAATTTATAACCTTCAAATGGAGCTGAAGGGACAAGTCCAAACGTTTCTAGTATATGGAAGGTCATGGATCATGGATCCTATGATGTGACATGGAAAACCAACACAATTTTTAATTTTGAACACCAAACTCGATGTATGTGGGTTGAAGTGGTGCAACCTACATATGCACATGTTGTATAACTATTAGGGAACTTATATGTGGAAGAATATGATTTTTTGGCTCTGGGAAGTACAAAAGGGGACTTCAAGTCTGCATAGGGAAATGGAAAGGCCCTCTGAGCAAGTTGCATGGGGTGAGGAAAAGGCTTCTATAACAGATGCCCCCTAATGTGTGAGGTCATAGGAGTATTTGTGATGGCCGAAATAAATTATAATTCCCAGAGGTGGAGTAATGGAGACTCAGCTGGAAGAACTAGTTGCTCATGAGAATATTACAATCCATATTGACTTTGTACACATGGATGCCAATTTGAATTACACTACAGATCCATGTGGAAATATACCAAATAGTTGTTCATGGCCATGAATAGGCAATATAAAGTAGACACATGTCATAGGTTGTCATAGTTACGAACAAGGCCCAGTGAAAACCAATCTCAAAATCAATCTGAAGATGTCTGTATACAATGGAGTACAATATGATCTCCCATGATCACTGAAGTCATATGGTAATAGCCCAATGAATGATAGAAACAACTCAGGAAATCCGCTACTATAAACTGATTCTCCATGGCTTCTACACGATTTGCCAAAGGTGCAAATCTACATTAGGTGAATAGAGGAGTCGAGGTCAAACACAATGAGACTTCGTTTGATTACTATTCATTAAGGTATACCGTTAACAAACGCGATACAACCTACCAATAATGAAAGTAGGTATCAAGGCACCGAGTACATTCTTACAAGTGTGAATAAAGTTTTTTAGGTCGAACACTTGAAGAATCCATCGATCAGGAGACATTAATGTATTCCCAACTGTTGATGGTGGGGGAACCTACCACTGATCACTGAAAGCCTCTAGGTACTCATAAGACTCTAGACCTCATTTCCAGAATAGATGAGCTAAAATCAATGGAAGGAGACCTGCGAAAAGGAGAAAATTAAGTCATCTCTCATCAGTCAGCACGAGGTACAAAGAAATAGCTTTATGATTTGGAGGAAATCATATGAAGAGTATGTTTATGAACCAATGACCCTGTGCATATTTCACATGAACCAGATGCAATTAATTCATGAAAAAGACCCTCTGAATAGAAACCAATAAGAAAGACTGCAAACAAAGGAGACAAAACCACCAATAAGGCTAATGACATCCAAGACACTGCATGAATCCAAATGTGTGAATAGATTTATTTCCGTCGAACACAAGGGAACCCCCCCTAGTCAGTGGCCAATGAGGAGATGTCGATTGTTGGGTTCAAGGTTACCTACCCATAATGAAAGTAGGACCAAGGTGCACGGTAGGACTACAACTTCATGTAACTCTCAGACGCATTGAGGGTATGGCCTAAATGCAAATTCAAGAGTTCTAAGAAATGGCTAACACAGGCTTATAGACTTCCTTTGAACAATATCATGAGACATATGGAGGGCTCTGGTAGCATAGACTTAATTATGAAACTTTGTGATGCAGGGGGAACCAATCAAACTCTCCATAGGGACTGGAAGAATAACTAGTCAGAGGAGTAAACTCTAAGTAATGATCTCAGCTTCCTAAGGTCATGCTAAACCCAAACTTTGGATGACAAGTGGACTCAAAAGTTTGTGCTATGTTCTAAGGTGACACGATTGCTGCCAATATAAGATAATATTATTTTTCCGCCTGTCTTTTTTTGTTTTTTCATAAGCAAATGAATGCTATGATACAATGCAGGAAACAGGTGTCATGATTAAGAAACTAGTTCCAACAATGGAACATACCTATTCTCAATGCAAGGAGGTGCACGCAAGGCATGGACACTTGGGGGAATGTTTCCTCTTAGGGTACATGGTGTCAAGATGCAAAGGATATAAACATGGCTCTGTTTGGATGGTGATGCGAATTATTGAGTTAATAAGCTTGTAAAGAGAAAGTAGGAACTGGAAATAGGCTCATTACTGCAAGGAGGAGGATGAAATGCAATTACAACTTAACTCCAAAGAATATCCTTTTTCATAAATTTAGTCCCCTACGCCCGAAAAAGTATAAAACAATACCCATGAGAACTATTCTAGCCAATATTGACCATAGTATTCCTTTTTTCAAATTATTCTACTTGGTTCAAAAAAGTGTTAAACTTACACCAAATAGACGTCCTTTCAAAGACATTTAACGAGTGTGAAAGAGACAAGTTCACTCGACAATCTTTTCTCTTTTTTAGAGAGTTGGAAAAGAGGTTAACTAAGACTTGAGGGGAGTCCCATAGGTATAAGTCTAGATGCTATTTCCAATTAAAGACAATCCTTTCTTCCTTGACCTAAAGAAGCGAGTTGGATGACGCTCCTTGACTCATAAATCTCATTTTAAATAGGGTGACATTTAGGTAATGTTTGTGACACCCAACCAAATGATTCTTCAATTTCCATCATCGTGTCTAATTTCACAATTTCTTCCTATCAAGATTGGATTCCATCGATAATGTTGACAAGCCATCCACACCTTTTGGAGAGCGTGGCACAAGATTTTTCTGACATTGGCTTTGGCATGTATAAGAATATTTAGGGTTAGATAAGTTCCAAAGTAACATTTAAGACATTTTTGCGTTGAAAATCCACACGATCAATGGTCTGAAGTTTTGTGCAAGTTAAGTTTTAACCTTTTAGATCAGATTATATATAAATTGTTAATTATGGTTAAAGTGACTTTGTTGAGCCTCACTAGCTAGTGTAGATAAAGAACTTTATAATGCAAATATTAAAAATGTATTTTGCATGGTTTTGTACAGTTCAAATTAGATAATGGCTAGGCATATAGATGTGGAAAATACACTTTTATGGACCATATTCTACAATTACCATGATGCATTAAAAGCTATGTAAAAGTTAATGCTATAGTATAAATGTAATGGTCTAAGATGGTTACATAGATCACAAGGGTTTTATGAGTACACACGAAGGAAATATGAAAGGATTTACATGGTTATGAATTCCTGTATTACCAAGTGCTACCTTAAGAGCTCACATATTTTCCATCGTGTGTCTTAATTGAAGCTCATAATCACCTTGAACTTAGAAACCTAAATATAAATGCATGAAGAGGTCGATGAGAAAAGTCTCCCTCACAATAATTATGGAGCATCAACAAAGTACCTCCTAAGTTAAAATTGCAATAATTGATAAAAATTATCTCATTCCTTCCTATAACCCTATTTCATTGCACTTCATAAAACCATAAACGGGTTGCATCAAAGAATAAACTTAGAAACATTGTAAAGAATGCAAGAGATAGTCATAAAAACACTAGATATTTTCCTAACTATATACTTGATTTTGTATTGTGAACAATTATAGTTTTTGTACAAGAGATGCGAAAGTGATAAAGTTTAACAAATTCTTTGTAAAAAAAATATAATTATTTAGTCAAGTAATGGATAGAAATAATAAAATGCATTGGCACTCTAGTATTCTTTGTTAGTAAATTGAAAGATGCAGAGCATAAAGAATATACATTCTACCCAAATTTTCCTTCATAAATGACAAATTGTTATCATAGTAGCCAAATAAAGAACTAGAATAGTACAAAGGGTTACACCTTTATTCATGGAAGTAATGTTCACTTACCTATTTGAGGGGGAAAACTACAATAAACTTCATAAAAAATCTCATTGCATTGCCTCTACTTCCTTATTAGTACTATCTACATCCTAGGAATGTTCTAAAGAAGAAGCTTTCTAGTAGGGAGAACCTTCTAGTAAGCCTTCTTATATTTATTGCTTTCATACTACTACATGGGAATTATTTACTAGAGATGGCCTCCATACATAGTGTTGGTGCATAGTTATAAGACCCTAGGTTCAAGTTATTCAACCAAAAAACCCCTAGACACTAACCCTTTCGGCATCACCTGCATGCAAGTGAAGTTTCACCCGAGGCATCTACTAGGGTTGCAGGAACCAAGTTTTGCAGGGATGAGGGGATGTGAGGCTATCAATAGAAATATTAATACGTATTCACCCTGTGCACATTATTCTGATTTCACATTCTCTTATCAGTTAACAAACCCTATGTGTAGCTTCCATTAACTAATATTCATTACTTTTATGAGAACAATTGTGCAACCTTAACCCATTGAAGATTCAATACCCTAAACCCTAGTGTGAAGATTCACATAGATGATTTTAGGGGTTAAATTTTGCAAATGGGATAATTTTCCATGGTTTTTCCCAAAAAACAATTCGCCAATTTCCATTTCTTCTAAAAATGATTTGCCCAATTTCCATCAAATAAAATTATTTTACCTTACAAATTGCCAAAAGTTTATAGAACTATATAAAATCCTTAGAAATTTGAATATTTTTACAAAACTATCGCCAAAATTTTTACATTTTGCATATTAAGGACTAGTAATATTAGCCCACGTTTCTACATTTTAATACAAATTTCCATCCTGAAAATCATCCCTGGTGTAGAAACAATGTAATATATATCGCGACATAACCAAGCCATTAAATCATTAATTATTATTGTGTATCAATCATATGTTAAATAGATCTATATTAATCATGCATAAACATAACATCCATAAATAATCACAACAACACACACAAGAAACATAATATTTTAACATGGTTCACCCAATCCTTGGGGTACATCCAGAATGACTAGCTTATTATATTGTATTCATACAATAATCATCTCAGGCCTACACAATGCACTTACAAAATATACACCATATTGTAAACGCCAAACTAGCCTAGCCACTCTGCAGTGAAAGACTATCTCCGCAAAAACTCTCTTCATCAATCATGAGAAACCTACTCTCTTACTCTCAGCCTAATCTCTTCCTAGAAGCCAACCTGATCTTCCCCAACCATTTACATATTTATACATAGAATTAGGGCTAAAAACCCTAGTAAAAACTTATCCTAAAAACCCTAACAGGTTATAATTGGTTTTCCTTCTTTAGCATTGATATATTGATTTTCCCTACTTTTGTGTTGAACTGATGCTTTTCCCTACTTTTGCATTGAACTTCTAGTTTCCCCTGCTTTTTCACTGAACTACACGTTGTTTGTGTGTGCACTGGTCCTACCTTTGGCACAGTTCCCAACACTTAGTTATTCTCATCCAAAAATGCATGTCCAACACATAGAAATACATAGAAGCATATCTATATACTTAGAGGGTTAGGGAGGTTAGGATGCTAACATTCCCTCCCCATTATAAAGAAGCATTTGCCTCAAGGTTGTAGATGATGGAATTGATGAAGGATATATGTTGGTTCCCATGTGGCATACTTTGATGATGTATCTTTCCATTGTATCAAGACCTCTTAGATAATGAACTAGTGAAGAGGAGACTCTCTTTTGTCAAGGATGGCCTTAGGTTGCAATCAAATGGAACCATCTTCATATAATTTGGGAAGTCTAGTTTGAACATGGAAATTAGATCCAACCACTTTCTTTAATAAGGAGACATGAAATAATGGGTTAATTTTCAAGTGGCTCAAAAGTTATGATTTGTATGTCACTGTCCCAATTTGTTTCAATACCTTATAGGGGCCATAAAAATTTGGAGCAAGATTTTGGTGGTGGTTTTCTTTGATGGAGGTCTTCTTATAAGGTTACAAATGAATAAACACATGATCCCCTTCTTCAAAATGGAATTTAGAGTGATGATAATCATCTTATTATTTCATTCGATTTTGATCCATGACCAAGTTATCTCTTAGAGTGTAGAGAATGATAGCTCGAGTTATGAGGGTTTTGTTGACCTCCTATACCTTAGAGACTCTTGGTAAGTAGGATAGTATTGATGGGGAATTTTCTCCATAAATAATCTCAAAAGGGGTCATTCAAGTGACACAATGATAAGTTTTATCGTACCACAATTCTGCTATGGGTGACCATTAAACCCATTAGGACTATGATTTTGAAGTAAAACACCTCAAATATTCTTCCAAATACTTGCTAATAGCTTTAGACTAGGGGTGATAGGAGATTCTAAGATGCAATTAAGTTCCCTAAAGCCTAAACAGTTCAGGCTAAAAATTTATAATGAAAGTGGGATCATGGTCCATTATAATGTTGGAGTTACTTCACACACCTAGGATTTATTTTTCCTAAGGTTTTTCCTTGTTTATTAGTCATAACTAGTCATTATCTAGGCTCCTATATTTTAGGAGAGAATATTCCACCTGGAGAATATTCTCTTTCAGTTGACACTTCAGTTTGACTAGTTGAGTTGAGTATAGATGCTGCATTGATTTTGTCACCATGCAACATTGATATCATCACCATGATAATGCACACTTGCCTTGGGATCATCACCAAAATAGCACATTACCCTTGATTTCCTGAGTCAACTCCTCACTACTCTATGGTCATTCAGTTAACTGAAGACTAGTTGACTAGTTAACTCAGCTAGGTGGCAGTTCACTGTCGTAACTGCCTGAGAGACTAGACTAGGTGGAATTTCACTACCATAACTACTGGTGTGTGTCCAGATCACTCTAGACCACCACTATGGCACATTATTTACTCATGTATCCTATATCTATTGTAAATTATTCACTCTTTTAGTGTGGAATACGGTTAATGAGAATTCTTTCATTCTTTCTCTCCTTCTTCTTCTTTCTCAAATTCTCTCTGCAAATGTGTGTATTATTGTTTAGCTAGATATATTCTATGCAGGTTCAACACATTTACATGGTATTAGAGCTGACAGATTGCTAAGCAAAAGCTACACCAAATTATTTTTGCAGGTATTGAAGATTGAAGAACGCATAAAATATGGAATATATGTTTTATTCACCAATAATACTTCTCATGCCTCACAACTAATTGGAGTGGAAGCCAAAGATTCTAATTATTCTCAAAAGTATAGGCTTATACCAAATAACCATGGCAACAAAATTAGATCCTGATTCCGCCGATGAGAAAAATGACTTTCTTAATAGACAAAATATGGCCACAGGATTTATCTTCTTGTCTATCTCTCCAAAAATTCTCCACCAAGTATATGATGACTCACAAGAATAAACTCCAAATGAATTATGGACCAGATTGGAGGTTCTATTTGGGAATAAAAATTATTGTGAATATTTCATGCAGGAGTTTGAATAAATAGAGCCAAAAGAG
>JASDQU011309988.1:12774-30824 GCA_032191745.1 Picea mariana
AGAAAGCCATCAATATTGTCATACCAAACTCTGGGAGCCTACTTAAGACCATACAAGGCCTTCCTTAGCTTGCATACATGAGTGCCTTTGTTATGCAGTACAAAACCATCTGGTTTTTCCACAAAGACCTCCTGTTCAATATTTTCATTCAAGAATGGTTTTTTTACATCCATCTAATGTAGCTTCCAACCAAGAACGAGAGCTAAATCAATATTTATTTCTTTCTGAGTGAAGCCTTTGGCTAGAAATATTTATTTGAACTTTTCCACACTTCCATTAGTTGCATGTTTGATCTTATAGATCCATTTGGAAGAAACCATTGATTTGTCTTTTGGCCTCGGTACAATCTCCCAAACATTTTTCTTTATAATAGACCTATATTCCTCAAGCATGGGATACTTCCATACTTGTAATTTATCTGCTTCTTCAAATGAAGAAGGTTCAACATCACTAATGCTTCTCATTAGTGCAACATAGCCTCCAAACCTATGAGGCCTCTTCCTTTCCCTAAAAGTTCCTTTGGGAGCAGTTATCCTTTATGCTTCATGCACTATTTATTTAATCCATCCTGGCTTTCTTTTGGATGGAGGTTCGTCAAGAGTTATTTCTAACACTTCAACAAGTTCTGGGAGCTCATTACTTGGCCCTTCATGAGGTTCCTCCCTCTGATCATCTGACTCTTCATTTTCAGAAGAGGGTGAAGCTGGCTGAACTGCTTCTAATTCCTGCTGAAGCTCTCTGGATTTATTAAATGTGGCTTCCTCATGGAAAGTCACATCTCTTCTTACCTCTATTTGCCTTTGAACTGGTACATAAATCCTGTAAGCCTTGGAGTTCTCACTGTACCCCACAAAAACCCCTTTCTTTCCTGAGGGTTCCTTCTTTGTCCACTTTTCCTTAGGGACATGAATATACACAGGACACCCAAATATCCTTAGATTCCCTACTTCAGGTTTGATCCCTGAGAAGAATTCTTCAGGAGTATTTTCCTTTAATATAGCATGTGGACACTTGTTATGAATATACATGGTAGTGGAGGTAGCTTCTGCCCATAAATATTTTGGCAGATCCTAGTCAAACATCATTGCTTTCGCTGCCTCACAAATTGTCCTGTTTTTCCTCTTAGTAACTCAATTTTGCTAAGGGTTATATGGCATAGTCAACTATCTCTTGATTCCTGTTGACTTCCAGAAATCCTCAAACTATAGAGATTCAAACTCTCCTCCATTGTCTTTTCTAAGGATTCTGATGTGTTTCCCTGTTTGCTTTTCAATAAACGTTTTATACTCTTTGAATTTATCAAATGTGTCACTTTTAGATTTAAGGAAATATATCCAACATTTTTCTTGAGTAATCATCAATAAAAATGACATAATACAAACAACCACTAAGTGAGGGAGATGACATGGGACAACATACATCAAAATGAACTAGATCTAAGATGCCCCGAGATATGTTGTCACTACTAGGAAATGCTTTCTTTATATTTTTACCTAGAATGCATCCCTTACAAATTTCATTTTTACTAAGAGAAATAGAGGGCATGCAACGTACCAAGTTTTGTATATATGGAAGAGCTTTGAAATGAAGATGTCCAAGTCTTTTGTGCCACAACTCGTTGGAGCTAGTCGCATCATGAGCCAATGCCTAAACTGACTATCCTAACACGATGTACAGTCGTCCACTGTGAGTTCCAATGGGTTTTGTTGTACTTAAGTGGCTACCTTTATCCCATAGAAGTGCCTTCCTGTCCTTGAAGATCACCAAATATCCCTTGTCCTCAAGGGTTGCAACTGATAGTAGATTCTTCTTGAGCCCTGGAACATATACTTCATCAACATGAAGTCTAGCCCCAGATTCCAATCTGAAGGAGATAGAGCCTACTCCCTCTATCTTGTAACAGTTTTCATCCCCAAGCTCGACCTGCTTTGTAACAGATTTTGTCTCAAAATCTGAGAGGATCTCCTTGTACCCTGTCATGTGCTTTGATGCACCACTGTCTTTTAACCAAGTTTTCGACCCTGTGAAAACTGAATTGGATAAGGAAGAAACCAAGTAATATTCTTTTCTACTTTCTTTCTCATTAGAAGGACTTTTCTGATTTCCTTTGAATTCATCATCCTCAACAGTTGAGGCACGATGTTTCCCTTTCCTAGGATATTTCTTTCTAAACCAATAATTTTTAGAACAATGACCCAACTTATTACAACTAAAGAATTTAATCTTAAATGTATCAATATTCTTTCCTTTGAATGTACCTTTGGTATTTGGCTTCCTCTGAGAGCCTTTCTGGAAGTGCCTTTCTTCTTTCCCTTGAATCTTGATGCTAAAGTTGAGTGCTCTTCTTTCGTTGGCTCGCTCCTAGTAGCTGTGCGACTCTCCTCCTAGAGGAAATCATGCCATAAACTCTCACACATGGGTTGAATCTCTCTCCCACTTACACTAGATAAGAAGGTCTCCCATGAAGAAGGAAGACCATAAAAAATGGCCTACACTAAATCATCATCGTCCACTGTCACCCCTGTGACCAAAAGTTGATCATTGATCTGGGCTATCCTAGAAAAAAAAGATGCCACTGATTCACCTTTCTCCATCTTCAAATACTTAAGCTTGTTCTTAAGTGTCCTCTTCTGACTTGGAGCTTGTTTCTCATACAGATTCACCAAGGTATCCATACAGTCCTTGGAAGTCATTAACAAAGTCATCCCAGGCATTATACTGTCTTTGACTGAGTCAAAGATGATTTGCTTGGCCTTTGCTTGACTCTTCCTGCATTATTCATGGGTTCCTCCACCACTGTGGTTACATACTGCTCAAGATCATGCTCCTGAAATATATTTGTTATCCGGAGGTTCCACACATTGAAGTTGGCATCTCCTTCGAGCCTATCTTCGGCCCTGACTGAAATGGAGGATGGCATGGACCTCACACTGGAAACTTAATCAAGCTAGCTTGGATCTGTGTGTACCTGCTGCTGCACTTCAACATGTTTAACACACCCTAAGATCTGATACCATGTTAAATTATGAGATTGATTTCTTATGTGGATTAATTCTTTTATTTTCTTCAATACTTTGATTCCAGCTTAATACACTTCAACAATACCAAATCATAATCGAATAGAAATAACTATGTAGATGAGTAAGCATGCACATCAACAACACATATACCCTGGGGAAACCCTGTACAGGGACAAAACCCCCAGCAAACGATATTCCTTTATTTCATTAATAATGTAAGATCACTTACAAATATCCACCATGAATGTTATTCTCTTAAAGAGCTTGCCAAGATGACTATGACCTGAAAAAGACCTAAAAGACCTTGTTGAAATACACCTCTGATATGTTGCCTCTATTGTTGATATGCATGATTGATATGCTACTTTGGTATGTTTCCCCTTTATCACTGATATGTGCCTCTATTTCTTTCACCCTTAACCTGCATATCAAAATTGTGTTGAAGAGAGGGGTCGACCTCTTCTTATATAGGCTGAAGAGGAGAAGACACATATGGCCTCTCATTGGAGAATGATTGTCGATGCTGCCAAATTTAACACATAAGAGGATAATCAAATCTTGCATTGGCAAGGAGATCAACCACTTTGCTGGAATCTCTCTTAACATGAGAAGGGAAAAGGGAGAATATATCCGGTAGGATAGAGCCTAGGATATCAATCAATCAATGTGGATATCTTGGATGGAGCATATACCCATTGGAGCTTGGAGAGCATGTGAATAATGATCTTGGAGTCACCTTCCACAATAAGCTGGGAGAAATGATGCACGTGTGTGATTTGAAGACCACGAATGAGGGCCTAGAGTTCATCCACATTGTTGGAATTGATGCCTAAGTGACCATAGAATATTCAAATATGTTTTCCCGAACTATCTTGGAAGATCCCACAATAACTAGAAAGACCCTGATTGTCTTTGGAAGCGCCATCAAATTGAGCTTAATGAAACCTGGAGGGGGGGGGGAGACTAGGACGAAGGGATGGAAGGTTTGGGGGTGTGAATGGAGGTGGAAAAAGAGAATGAGGGGGAAGAGAGTAGCCAAACAGAGAGAAGAGATTTCTCCCAGGGTGAACATTTGAGGTCTTCAAGTTCCCGTGTTTATTTTAGGACAGTCTCTTCAATTTCATGTTTAATTGATCTGAAAATGATAAAGGTTTGTGTATAAATATTGCAAGTGGAAAATGTATGTGTCTTAGACAATTGGATCGAGTTGCAAGAACATAAAATTATTTATTTTTTACTTAAAACAAACAGCAAAAATAGTCATAAACAACCATCAAAATAAGCACATAACACAGAAAAATGATAAATGAGTTCACCCCTCTCTTGGGATACATATGCTAATCTAGATTCCAATGGATAATTTTCATTATATGCTCAAAAGTGTTAAAACACTGCTTTACAATTCTCAAAATGCAAAATAGATGGCTCCAATGGCACCAAAATGTCCAAAAAACCCTAGATGGGCTCTTTTTGCACCTGGTTTGGCCAAAAAATGAAGAAAATGCTCTTCCTCAAAGTTTTTCCCCAATACTTGTTGTCTCTACTCTCCAAAATGCACCGAGAATGCTAAAACCTAGCTTCCCTGTGCCAAAATCCAGCTCCACACACCACACACAGTCGTGTGCTAGATTGTTGCATAGTCAATGCGTCAAGCGCACTCAAGAGCAGAGTTGATGGTCGTGTGTTCCACATGGTCAAGGGCCAGTGCTAAGAGCTCACGCCCATCACCTAACCCCCCTAAGTTTAAACCATGGTCTTTGGACTGTTGGTTGCATGTAGGTGTCCACGGGTTGAGGCTAAGCCCCGACCCTTTTTCCACCAAAACTCTTGCAATTTCAAACTTTTATATTATCTACTCCACTATAGTGTAAGCACTAAATGGTAGGCGATCTAGTGGCCTAGCCTACATGAATTCTTACCTTGTTTGGAGGTCACAGGTTCGATTCTGGTGGAGTCCAACAAAATTTTATACAACGAGGGGGTGCCACATGGTGGCCCCTGAGTGGGCCATGTGGCACCCAAACATTTGTCCACCTAAACAACAGCCAACTGCCACATGTTGACCACTGGTTGGTCCATGTCACCTTGCCAAGTGTCCATGCCACATCATATGTATAGTTGTATGGATTGTATATTCAACTTCCACATCAGCCTGTACGAACTGTATGGACTGTACAGTCAACAAATTTTTCCTATTTGGGAAAACAGACATAACACCATATCTTTGCCATATAGAATCTGTTTGAGCCCATTCAAGTTGTATAGGGATCATGAGGACGATATCTATGCAATGAAACCATTTTCGAACAATTTTGAACACTTTGATTTTTGAGCATTTTTTTATCCCCTCGATCATTCATCCACATTGGGAAGCTTTTGAACCTCCAAAAGACTATTTCAGTCAATCTGTAGATGAGGGTACATTTCCCTCACCCTTTCAACCTCAATCCATTTATATTTTCTTTGATTTGTGCCTTTGATACCAACACGAAGGTACTCCACATTCCCTTGTTTTGAAGTTCTTATCTTTCTATCAAGGATTGTATCCTCATGCAATTCTGAAAGATATTGTGGCAAGAAGTCATCTATTGAAGGAATATGAACATTCTCTCCTTGATCATCAATAAAATGAGGCTCATACAATATCGATTTCTCAACATTAACAACTGCATACATTTGCATATAAAGAGGCAAATCCAAACAAAAGGCATTGTTACCAATTTTTTCATGAATCTTAAAAGGTCCATATCTAATTGGTTTTGGATTTTTACCTTCTCCTTTAAGCCTCTCTTTTCTAATGTAAAGAAAAAATTCATCTCCCACTTGGAAACTGTGATCAACACAATGCTTGTCATGTCTTGTCTTGGCTCTTTTCCAACTGTTCTTGTACCATTTGATGCACCAAATGAATTTGTTCAAGTAACTTCTTTGCTTTATCAATGTCATAATGACCATCAATAGCAACATCCTTCCCAAATATAAAATCTAAAGGAGATTTTGGCAAGTAACCAAAACTTGCCTCAAATGGAGATGTTTGAGTCGATGAATGCTTAGCCCGGTTATAAGCATGTTGAATGTAGTGTAGGTGCTCATCCCAAAGATTATGATGTTTGCTGCAATAACCACGAAGAAGATGCACTAACATTCTATTCACCACTTCTTTTTAACAATCAGTTTGTGGATGAAATGTGATGCTCTTTTTCAACTTGGTGTCCATGAGTGCCCATAAGCTTGACCAAAAGTTCCCAAGAAATCAAGAATCTCGATCAGAAATAATGGATTTGGGAAAACCAAAATGTACCCATACATGTTGAAAGAACATTTATGTTGTTTTTTCATATGTAACTTGCTTCTTACAAGGCATTAAAATACACATTTTGTTGAAATGATCAACCACAACATAAAGATAATCATGATTCTTTTTAGACATAGGTAATCCTCCTACAAAGTCCATGGAAATTCTTTCCCAAGGATGAGAAGGAACTGGAAGTGGAGAATACAATCCTAACTTTTTGTTTCTATTTTTACTTGTAGCACATAAAGAACATCCTCTTACATATCATGATACACTCTCATTCATTTTAGACCAATAGCAATACCTTTGCAAATTAGCCATCATATTTCCTACACCAAAGTGGCCAAAAATAAGAGAAGAATGCACTTCCCTTATGATGTTGACTCTTTCACCCTATGGAATAAATAGCTTTCCAAGACGATACAAAAGTTTATCATGCACATGGTAATCCAATTCCTCAACTTGGTTAGAATGATAAAAAGTTGCATAAACCTCTTTAAAATAACATCTAAAGCATATTGTTCAACACAGTTCTCATGCATGATAGAATTATGCTTAAGAATAACTGAAGCACTAACAATAGGCCTAGAAAGAATATCAACAACTTTGTTATAAATTTCTTTATTATACATGATAACCAAGTGGAATTGTTGTAGGAAACCCATCCATTTGAAGTGCCTATCTTGTTGTATCTTTGTTTGTAATTGCAAGTATTGCAATGGTTGATGATCTGTGTGAATAATAGTTTCTTTTCCCAACAAATAGTGTTTCCACTTTTTCACACTTTTCCCCAATGCATACAATTCCTTGTCATATGTAGGATAATTAATCACAACACCATTAAAAGTTCCAGAATGATAACAAATGGGCTTACCATGTTGAAACAATACTGCTCCCATGGCATAGTTACTTGCATCTGTTTGTATCTCAAATGGATGTCTTAAACCAGGCAGTGAAAGAACTGGAGCTGAACTAATTTTCTCGTTCAATGCATCAAAAGATTTTTGTTTCTTTCCTACCCATTGGAAAACCTCCTTAATGCTTTTCACGACATGCAATGGAGTTGCAATTCAAGAAAAGTTAACAATAAGCTTTCTCCAATATCGGGTTGCTCCCAAAAACTTCTAACCTCTGTTACATTTTTGGGCTTAGGCCAACCTAAAATGACTTTGACCTTGGAAGGATCTATTTTCAGTTCTCCTCCTCCAACAATATGTTCCAAGTAAACAAGTGAGGTCTTTCCAAACTCACATTTAGACATATTTAAAAACAATTTTGTTTTCTTCAAGACATCTAGGACTTGCTTCACATGCCTAACATGTTCTTCATGAGATTTTCTAAATATCAATATGTCATCCAAGTAGAAAAATACACAATTATCAAGAAAAGGCCTTAAAACATCATTCATAACTCTCATGAACGTTGCAGGAGCATTACAAATCCCAAGTGGCATAACCATCCATTCATACAAACCTTGCTTTGTTTTGAAAGTTGTCTTCCATGTGTCTCCTTCAACAATTCTAATCTGATGATAACCACTTATCGAGTCCAACTTAGTGAAATACTTAACATCTTTAAATTGATCAAGAAAATCATCAATTCTAGGAAGAGGGTAACGATTATTTACCGTAATCTTGTTCAAGGCTCTGGAATCTACACACTTGCGCCATGTACCATCTTTCTTTGGTACTAAAACATTTTTTGACCCACATGGTGATGTGCTTGGCATGATAACCCCTTTGTCAAGTAACTCTTGGATTTGTTTTTTGATTTCAACATTCTCCATGACTAACATCCTATACATGCCAATGTTGGGAAGAGGACAATCTTGCTGCAATTGGATCTCATTTTGGATACCTCTTTTAGGAGGCAATCCTTTTGGCTCTTGAAACATCTCATCATATTTGTTAAAAACCTCATACAAATCAGATTTTAACTTTGCATTGCATCCTTGGAAAGCTTCTTTTTCAACATTGTCTTTGGGTTTGATCATCAAGAGTACAAATTTCTTACTAGCATTGACTAACCTCTTCATTTGTCCAACATTTACAAGTGACAAATTCAACTTCTTGGTATGTGCTCTAACAATGTACTCAACTCCATTTTTAAACAAAAGATATGTGTTCTCATGACGATGAAAGATGGCTCTCCTATCATATAAATATGGGCTTCCCAAAACAATACCACAAATATCCAATGAAATAACATCAAGCTCTACCTCATCTATAAAGTTTGCAGTGATGGAAAATCTGAGTTTACATCTTTTTGTCACATGCAATTTGGGATTGTCACATATCCAACTTAAAGGATATGGTTTAGGATGAGGAGTAGTTTCCAATTTTAGTTTCTTGACAGTGTCTTCAGAAATGAGGTTTGCTTGTGATCCAATATCAAATAGAGTATCTATCTTGATATGCTTTGAAATAACCCTTATGTGGAAAATCTCTATTCTTTATTTTTCATGTTGAGTTTCATTGAGGCTACTACTTGAAAAACTAGTACTGGAAATAGAGTCCTTTCCTTGAAAACCCATGGTTGTGATCTTAATTTCATCTCCAGAATCATATACTAAATCATGTTGTGTAGTTGCAACAGTCTTTGGTTTCCCTTTGTTGTTGAACTTTTTGGGTCTCTTTCCAGGATGAAGTTTCCAACAATGGTCTTCATCATGGCCATATTTTGAATAATTTTTACATGAGAGTTTGTCTCCCTCTTTCTTGACTGAAGCATTCTTCTCTCTGTTTCATTTGAATTTCCTCTTTCCTTTGTCTCCATTATAAAATGGATTCTTTCTGCCCTCTTGAGGATCATTCCTCCCTCTTGTTTCTAAATGAGTTTCCTGTACACAAGATTCATCTAGATTTGAAGGGTTAAACCTAAGAATTGTGTGTCTCAAGTAGCTATGCAATCCTCCAATGTATTTGAGTAAAGTTTCTTGAGAAGATAAATCTATACCCAAAATCAAAACCCTTTTTCTAAATTCTTGAGTGTAGCTTTGCACATTTTTTCCTTTAGCTTGTCTAAAGTTTTGCCAATCCATGATAGCTTTCTGCATGTATGCTAATGGATAAAATTTCCTTTTAATTGCAACAATAAAATCATTCCAAGAGGATAAAACTTTACCATGTTTCTTCATGTCCTCTTGAGTTTTGGCTTCCCACCAAATGAGTGTTGCACCTTCCAATCTAAGAGAAGCAAGTTGAATCTTAGTTTCATCATCCTGAATTCTTTGAATCCTACAATACACTTCAATCCAATGAATCCAATTATCCAATTTCTCATCATTTGCCTCTCCATTGTACATAGGCAATTCGAACTTAATATCAAGCTTAAGCAAAGGAGTTTGTGGATGAATTTTACTATGTTCTTTTGAAGAATTTGGAGATGTTGTGAAATGGTAGAAGAAGTGGAAGATGGAGGTGAAGGAGGTGGAGTGTCACCATTTCCTCCTTTTCCTTTTGGAGTTTTATCACCATTACCTTCATTTCCTTTTGGAGGATTTGAGCTTTCTCCTTGCAACCTTGCATTCCTTTCTTCAAATAAAACTTTCACCATTTATGTCATATCATAAAAGGATTTTTCTGAAAGTTTCCTCTTCTTAAGTAGGAATTTCATGACTCTTCTCATGATCCATACTTCGTGAAAGCCTCCTTGAAGCTTGAGGTCATTGAATTGTTCTCCTTATTGAAAGTTGAGAACTTGCCTCCACAAGTTGTCCTTATCCTCTTGTGAACTTCAACCTTGTAAGAAATAGAAAACAAAACACTTGCAAACAAATCAAACCTTCAAAAACCTCTGTTCTGATACCAACTTGATCTGAAAATAATAAAGGTTTGTGTATAAAGATTGCAAGTGGACAATGTACGTGTCTTGGGAAATTGGATCAAGTTGCAAGAACATAAATTATTTAGTTTTTACTTAAAATGAACAGCAAAAACAGACATAAACAACCATCAAAATAAGCACATAACACAAAAAAATGATAAAGGAGTTCACCCCTCTCTTGGGATACATCTCATGGTCCAGGTTCCAATGGATCATTTTCATTATATGCTCATAAGTGTTAAAAAAATTCTTTACAATGCTCAAAATGGAGAATAGATAGCTCCAATGGCTCCAAAATGTCCAAAAACCCCTAGCTAGGCTCTTTCTGCACTTGGTTTGGTCAAAAAATGGAGAAAATACTCTTCATGGAAGTTTTTCCACAATAATTGTTGTCTCTACTCTCCAAAACACACCCAAAATGCCAAAGCATGGCTTCCCCACACCAAAACCCAACTTTGCGCACCACACATAGTCCTGTGTTAGATTGTCGCATAGTTAGTGCGCCAAGCACCCTCAAGAGCGGAGTCGATGGTCGTGTGTTCCACGTGGTCGAGGGTCAGTGCTAAGAACTCGTTCCCATCACCTAACCCCCTGAAGGTTACGCCATGGTATTTGGACTATTGGTTGCATGTAGGTTTCCATGAGTTGGGGCTAAGCCCCAACCCTTTTTCTACCAAAACTCCCACAATTTCAAACTTTTATATTATTTGCACCACTATAGGGTAAGCACTAAATGGTAGGATGGTGGCCTGACCTACGTAAAGTATTCCCCTATCCATAGGTTTTGGGTTTGATTCAAGTGGAGTTAAAAAAAAAATTATACAACGAAGGGGTGCCACGTGGTGGCCCCTGAGTGGGCCACGTGGCACCCAAACATTGGTCCACCTAAACAACTACTACTTGTCACGTGTTGACCACTCATTGTTCAATGTCACCTTGCCAAGTTTCCATGCCACATCATCTGTATGGATTGTACAATCAACTTCCACGTTGAATTGTACAAACTGTACAATCAGCTGCCACATTGTACTGTACAGACTGTACAATCAACAAATTTTGCTTGTTTGGGAAAACAGAAAGAACACCATATATTTTCCATATGGACTCTGTTTGATCCCATTCAAGTTGTGTTGGGATCGTGAGGATGAGATCTACGCAATGAAATCATTCTTGAGCAATTTTGAACACTTTGATTTTTGAACATTTTTTAATCCCCTGGATCATTAATCCTGCTCCAAAAAAATGTCAGAGGTAGGGACTCATCCTTGAATATTCTTCTATTACACTCCTTCTAGATCTACCAAAGTAAGAATCCTAGGAAGAGATTCCAGATGCAGTTAAAAAAAGGGCTTTTAAAGCAAGTGTCTCTCCAAGAAGTGATGGTAGATTTGATGGAGTCCTTAATGTAGTCATATTGTCGAAAGGAGATGGCTCGTTGGTCCCATGGAGTCTTGTTGAAGGCACAGGAATTGAGGAGATGTTTTGTGGAATCTTGATTTTGATTACATATCATGCACATCCCAAGTCCTAGGAAACCCTTTTAAGGAGATGATCTAATGTGAGGATCTTCTTGTGAGAAACCTACCAATGGAGTTCCAAATTTTATTCCAGATGTCAACTTCTAAGATATCCAAATAATGGGTTGCAAGATGATATGATTCCTTTAAAGTAAAGCATCCAGCGAGACGGTAACCCCATGTGATTTTATCTTGCTGAGAAGAGATTTTTTTTTTCCTATGACTGAGGTGCACCATTAGAGAAGATAGGAGGGGTCGATCATGGAGGGCAATGTGGTCAGGATCTATGTGCCGGGAGTACCAATCGGATTTTTTCGAGGTTGGAGACCAATAATCCTTGGCAAGCCATCCTCGGAGAGCTTGGAGAGAGAATTTCAAGGGGATTAACCACTAATCAGATCGAATAGCAGGAATTTGTTTCCAAGAGTCTTCCCAAAAAATATCAGAGTGCACATCTTGGATTTCCCAAAAGCAGTGTTGTTGGATGAGACCCATGTTTTTCCAAGCAATGGTCTAGATATGGGAGCATAAGGGAGCATCCATAACTCGTATGCAATCAGAGGATTTGATTTGATCTGCATACTTATGTTTCTAGAGGCCACTCCAAAGTTCTCCTCTATTTTTTAGCCACCTCCATCAAATGTTTGATCCAAGAGTTTTTTTACGAATTTCAAGATCCCAGAGTCCAAGACATCATTTTAGCTTTGGCTGAAATAAGGTATTTTAGGCTACCAAGGCCCAATTTTTATATTCTTAAGATCCCTTCCACATGAATTTCCTTTGAAGGGCTCTTACTTCCTTGAGAATCTGTTTAAGTGAAACTAAGGCCGAGAAGAGATAAGAAGAATCGCTTGGAGAACCTATTTGAGGACTAAGAGACCAACAATATTGAAGGGACAAAAGGTCCAACTGGATATATTCTTTTTATGCCTGGAGAGGAGATATTCCCATGGTTTATTGTTCACTCGAGAGGTGAGAAGGGTGACCCCTATAATCTTTCTACGTATTAGTATATGCCCCTATGTCTCTCTACAAGTGTGTCCTCACTCACACACATTTAGGTATCATATTTGAGTGTTTTTAATCATTCTATGGGTATGAAAAAACTGTGAGCATTTCTATCTCGGCATTGTTGTCGGTTCTATCTCCCTGGGTGAGCACTTCATTGATGGTCCCTCAGCATGCCATTCACAATTACTGCCCATGATTGTTATCCTTGCCAATATTTTTCGAGTAGCTATGTATGTAGGGAGAATACCTACTTCCAATATCATTTCTTCCACATGAATCCAAATCAAGTTGATAATGAAAGAATTAGGGTTTCAGTTTTCTCCTCTCACTGTTTCTCCTCCTCATATTCGTCGACATTCCCATTGAGTGACCTTGACATTATTCAAATATCTAGTTGTTTAGGGTTTTCATTCTTATTCTTGGCTCTAGCACCGGAATCTTCACTCTAGTTTGTGTCGTTGATCCTGGAATCCTCATCATGGCATGGCTTGATGTTAGAATCATTATCTTGGTATGCCTTGATCTCACCATGAGTTTCACAGAAGTCATCGGCTTCAGAATCTTGAAACTTACTCAACGATGATTCTTTGGGTGAAGGGATAGAACTTTTATCTAGCCATTCATCAATCTCTATGTAAGCCTCTAGAAGGGAATCATATAAATAGTAGGCATCAGGGTCCTAGGGTTTAACAATGAGAATTATCAACTCATCAAAATTACTAGCCGGGGCTTCTCTCGGTTGCTCCTTATTGACCCTATTTGTTATTCCTTTCGGGGCCTAATTTTTGTATGACGCCTTCCACATCACAACAGAAGAAACCCCATGCTCACACTGTTGAATTTCACTATGCTTGGCTCAAGCATGAGGTTTATTTCATTTTAGTCATGTACTTGAACCATAAAAAAATGCAACTACACCATTCACAATTGTTGCAATAACCAATATCACAAGAAGAAATACCATGCACAAGAACACAAGAAATATCCTAGCAAAACCCTTCTCAAGAAGGGATAAAAACCTATCAATCCTTTTCTATATTCTCAAGATAAGATCCTCCAACCATGAAACCCTAATGCACACACGAGGGTTCTCTACTACCTTGAAGCTTGCGCCCAAGAGAGGTGCGCACTTCAACCCTAGAATATGTACTTGCTGAAATTTCGAAATGACAAGTGACTTATGTGTTTCCTCAATGGGGAAATCTCCTTTATTTATACTAGACTGGACAGACTAAAACTGGTCTCTATTGGCACAACAAGGCCTTCCTCAATAACTCAGAAAATAATTAATTATTACAATAAACATTAATTATCTTTCACATATGGTGGAGCTGACCTGTACCCTTTACATCATAATTAAGGTTACAGGTAAATCTTAATCTCATATAATATAGAAATGGATCTCACACATCCACTAGTGCTCATCCACTAGGGTCACATCCACTTGTGCTCATCCATAGGGATGTGCTACTCAACAGATCTCTATCTTACTGAGTCCACAGGAGAATCATTTGGAGTACCATCTCAAGCCTAACTCAACTGAGTCCACAAGGCAGGAGACCACAGCTCATAACAACTCAGTCCAGAGTTTGACACACACCCATGACATGGAAACCTTCAACCCACACAGGGGTACACATCGTTTCATCTCAATAAAGAGAGGAATGACACACCCATCTCATGGGAATCCTCACCCCACACAAGGGCACACATCGTCTCATCTCAGTCCAGAGAGGAATGACACACCCATCTCATGGGCACACCCAACACATAGCCTCTCTCACATGACGACTCACTCAGACTGTGTCTTGGAGGATGTCTCACGAAGTTGTAATCATCAACACTCCCTCTTAGCTAGGGTGGAATTCTCCACCAGGCCAAGTCTCTCATGAAAATACTTGAACTTTGTCTTGGCAAGCGATTTTGGTGAAGATATCTACAATCTGCTCATGTGTAGGAAGGTACTGCACGTGTACTTCTTTACTCTGCACCATGTCTCTAATATAATGATATTTTATCTCACTGTGTTTCGATCTATCATGAAACACATGGTTCTCAGAGAGCTTCACACAACTCCGATTATCACAATGAATAATGGTAGGATCCATCTCATGATCAAATAAATCTGTCAGGACCTTTCGAAGCCACACTGCTTCACGGAATGCCACACTCAACGCTATATACTCTGCTTATATGGTAATCAAGGCCATAGAGCTCTGTTTCCTGCTGCACTAGAAAACCACGGAAGACCCAAAGGTAAAAAAAACAACCAGATGTTCTCTTCCAGTCCACTGCGCTACCTGTCTAATCCATGCAAAATCATGTCTACACTGGAGGCATATATCAGGCCATATCCTACTGTGCCTCGTAGATATCTCAATACATGCTTCGTTGCTATCGAGTGAGTCTATCTTGACTGACTCATGAATTTACTAAGTACATTCACTGCATAGAATATATCATGTTTGGTGTTAACTAGATACATCAATGATCCAATCAACTATCGATATAAATGTGGATCAATATTTCACGAATCAGTAGAAGCATAGTTCATTTTCTTCAAATCCATCACCATCGGTGTAGGCATGGATTTACAGTCTGTCATACCGAACTTCTTCAATATCACCACTGTATATTTTCATTGACTCAAGAAAATATCATCAGTCCTTTTCCATACTTCTAGTCCCAAGAAGTAGTGCATCATACCCAAATCCTTCATCTCGAATTCAGAAGTCAATGCTCTCATGCATTCAACAATAAGTCTTTATGAACCTGTGAGGAATAAGTTATCAACATAAATGACCAAGATTAGGCACGCGTCACCAACAATATGATAATATAGGTTTGGATCAGCAACACTCTTTCTGAAGCCCAAACTCATCAAGAATCAATCCATATTATCGTACCAAGCACGAGGTGCCTCCTTCATTCCATACAAGCCTTTCTTCAACCTGCACACATGATTTTTCTCGTCGTGTATCACGAATCCCTCTAGCTGCTCATTATAAACTTCTTACTCAATCTCACCATTTGAGAAAGGTTTTATTTACATTCATTTGATGTAGTTTCCAACCCATTGATGCATCTAGTGGAATGATAGTACCAATGGAAGTGTATCGAGCTACTAGAGAAAATGTCTCCTCATACTCAATTCCTTCCACCTGTGAGAATCCTCTGGCTAAAAATATTTCTTTGTATTTATCGACACTTCCATCAGTTGCATGCTTGATCTTATAGATCCACTTGGAAGTTACTACAGACTTACCTTCTAGTCTCAGAACAATATCCCACACATCATTTTTCAAGATGGACTCATACTCTGCTGCCATGGCATCTTTCCATACCTGCTGACTTGTTTCTTCTCCATGAAAAGAAGGCTCAGTATCAATGATGTGGCTTATGGATGAAAAGTAGCTCGAAAATCTCTTTGTTCTCTTGCTCTCTCAAAATGTGCCTTGAGGATTTCCATGGCCCTTTTCCTCCTACAGAGTTTGTCGATCCTAGACAGGATTTTTTTGGCCTACTGCAATTTCTATGGGGATATCAACTAAAGAAAATGGATCAACTGGAAAAACTGGATCCACTAGAATAATGGTTGTCTCCCTCTGAACTGCTAAAGGGGAGAAGGTATTTATCTCTTACTTCTTATCAAATAGTTCGACTCCCTTTGATTCAAGTGACTCCCTATGAAGTCTGAAGGACAGACACTTTCCTTTTCTTGTTTGCTAATCTTAAGGCATCTCATGTCTTCTCAAGTCCTCTACTAACTCTATAGTACTTTGTTGGTCTCTTGTACTAGGATAATAATCAACCAAGAAAATTTGGATGCCCGTACCAGGGATAATGGTCTAAGACAATAGGTATCCCACACCAGGGATAGTACCCTTCATTATCATAATGCAAGAAACTATAGGTTAATCAAATAAGGAACATAGTACAAAAACTTACCCTAGTCTATAGTCTTCCTCAAAAAGGTTAGAGGAATAAGTCCTAACCACTCATATCTTCATCTTTCTGCGGTGGGTCTGGATCCATGTCAGTAGTGGAAGCATATTATCTTTCTTTCTTCTGGGTTGGACAATTTATCGCAATATGTCCATACTTGTCAAATCTGAAGCACTGGACCTTTGACATGTATTTTCTCTGCTAGTCTGAAGCAAATGAAGTCTTCTCATCTTTGAATGTTTTCCTGAAGTTTCTTTTATTTCTTTCTCCTTTCTTTGTATGAAGTGCAAGAGCATGATTTTTATCAAGAGGGGAGTCTTCCACTCCTCTAGCTATAAGTCTAATTTCTTCCTGGGTATAGTCTGTCCATAGACGATCAAAAGTAGTTAGTTGTTCTCTACCACTAATACTTTGAAGGAATGGTTCCCATTTTTTTGGAAGATTATTGAGAGTGGTAAAAAGAAGTTATATGTCTGATATGATTTGTCCAATGGCAACTAGCTAATCTCTAATCTCTGACATCTTCATGAAGAAGATAGCAACAGTGTCACCTTTTGTCATCTTGATATTTTGAAGTTGGCCCTTCAATGTAAGAGATTTGAGGATGTTGTTACTCTCAAACATATTCTTCAATTTTTCATACATTTCATAAGTTGTATTCATGTTGGCAATACGAGGCGAGAGATGATCTCTTACTGAGTAGATTATTATCTTTCTTGCCTTGACGTCATCTTCCTTCTTTTCTTCCTTCTGTTCATCGGTAGTTGTCTCTGGTAAGGCCTTTTGTATCACCCATAATAGGTATTCCTCTTCAAGAGTGATTTGAAGTCTTGACTTCCAGGAACTGAAGTTTCTTGATCCATCAAGCCTATCTTCCACCAAGGTTATGTGCATCATATTTTCAGATTCTTCACAAACCCTTGCCAGTTGGGCTAGGAAACCTAACAGTTAGGATAACAATATTAGGTTTCATTGGGATTATTACTGACAACAATAATCCTTGAAAGTCATAAGAACAATGGTGAGCTGAGAAGCTCCTTCAATGAGCTGCAAAAACCCTAAATATGATTTTTTTTCCGAAAATTGTGAAACCCTAGAAACCCTAGGGCCAAAAATCCAAAATTCTCAGAATTGAAATATGAGAGTTGATGGAGGTGTGCTAAGGGAGGCCATACACCCCTATGTATATTTTATCCCCACCATTTCAGTATTAATTTTTGGAACACCCAAAAAGGATAGCGTCGTATGGATTTGTGGAAACCCTAGGAGGTTGTACGGTTCTACAAAAGAGAGAGGACGACTGTTAGAAGCTTGTGCAATGGGTTCTTCAAGACCTATGATATGATACCATGTTGAATTTTCACCATGCTTGGCTCAAGCATGAGGTTTATTTCATTTTAGTCATGTACTTGAACCATAAACAAATGCAGCTACACC
>JASDQU011309989.1:7879-23668 GCA_032191745.1 Picea mariana
TAAGTCTCTTTAATATTCTATGTGAGAATGCAGTCCGATGTCTTTCCTGGGTAAAACTCCTGTGGGTTAAGACATTGCATACTAAGTCCTGTGATCTGATTGATCAAGGTCAGATCCAAAGTGACGCGGTGGTCTAGCCATAAGTATCATCCATGGTAGCAGGACAACAACAACTTGACACATGTGTTGACTTCCTGGTGTCTGCCGAAGTGTGGGATCTTCATTACATTAAGGAGTGTGGACTATGCAATGTTCTAGGTCCATGACTATGGGACAATCTTAGAGTTCTTGCTTTTGGTCCTAGTTAAGTACTTATGTGGAGCTAACATGATGTAAGCTTTATGATCTCTGAGGTTAAAATCACTAAATTTCAGTGTTGCAAGTTTATCTTGGTCAGCACGGACTGTACGCACTCCTTTCGGGAGGTACGCGGTGATCAAAGCGTACTCAAACTCACGGGGTACACTGTCACGGTTGATGGCACCACTTAGAGGGGGTAAGTACATCGGTAGAATGCGTGGGATAAGCTTGGCATTTGCGATGTCATCCTTGTTCTTAGTTCTTCGTTCTGCGTCGACTCGAGATGTCCCTGATCGAGTAGTTGATGGGGAGGCCTGTACTCCTGTCATGGATGAATCTTGAATACCAATGGCAATTCTTCTTTCTGACATGATTCTCTCAGTCATTAAGTCAATCAAAACTTCTTCAACTATTTTCTCAGCAGCGCTGAGCTCATCCGACATATAAGCTCAAAAAAGATAATCGGGGTCATGATGATCTTAGATACTGCACTAGGATGAATAATCTACTTTCAATGATCATGGTATACAGTCACTAGTTCTGTGGGCTTCAAATTATCAATTTGGCAAAAGTGTTCTTTGGGTAGGGCTCGACGGGTTAAATAAGAAATTCGGCAACAACCTTCTTGCAACGGGTATGGAGACTCCATTAATTTCATTCTATCTATTCTGATGCTGGCCAATGGTCTAGTAGTGACCCATAAATGTTTTTAGACCCATTTGGAGTTGCAGTCAAACATACATATTGGCCTCCAATGACTGTATTGCTTCGACATGGCAAAGTGCCATAGGTCACTGTCCTGGTATTCCGGCGAAGCTCAAATTCTATAATTTTTCTTTCTGCGATGCTCCATCTGGAATCTCCTGTAGTTTTTCAGTCTTCACTCTCTTCTTACTTAACTTTATAGCCTTCTTCCTAGTGAGCTTCGTCTCAGTGGTTCTTTTCCCATTCTGATTCCTATCTTCCTTGGATATAGTCACTTCGCGTTGCTGAGGTTCTTTCTTAGGGTTCATGGATAACATCTCTTCTTTATCTATGATAGAGACTTCAGTCTTCTATGAGTCCTCTGGTGTTCTAGTAACTTCAACATCTTTTTTCCTAGTGTGATATAACTTTGATCTATCCTCTTGTTCTTCAATCAATTGCGCGATCCTTCTAGTCATGAAGTCTTTTAACTCTTTTCTCTGTTGTTCTAAAATTTTTTCTTCTTCCTTCTTTCTGGCTTGATCTCTTTCAATCCAAGGATTTCCAAGTAACATAGTAAACAGGGCATTGTCCTCAATAAACTTGATGATCTCAAAATCTTCCTCTGTCGAAGTTCCATTAGCATTCATAGATATCTGAGTGAGCCTTCCAAATAGGTTTACCAGTTTTCCTCTGAATAACCCTATTCCACTTAGGGATGGATTCATAACAGGTCTCTCTATAGCTTCCCAAGTTCTTTTTGTCATGACATTCACCTGTGTTTCCTCATCCAAAAGACAGTCAATGTTGAAGTCTCCTATCCTTACTTCGATGCATTCTTTTTCTTTAAAGATCTTTGATAACTTGACATGTCGGTGATCATTCACGGTGTCTTTCATCTGTAGTAACATCTTTTCTGACTCTTTCTAGGGTTCTACCATTTCTGGATCTTTCTTAGGGTTTTCTTCTTTCAGATTCAGTCTTTCAAGCTTAGCAATCATTCTAGGGCAGTCTAATACTTCATGGTCCAAATCCTTACAATAGAGACAACTCGTTCTTCCACCAGGGCACTCCTTATCTAGATGTCTTGGTATTCTGTAACTGTAACATGGGGTCAATCCTCTCTTTCTTTTAAATGATCCCCAACTTCTTATGCACTGTGCACTAGGATCATGGTAGCTAGCATGCAATAAATTATTTCTAGGATCCTGCATCCATTTGTTAGTCCAAACATTATTTATATGCATAGGTATAACATATCTATCATTATTCTTATAAGATCTATTCATATCAAACTTTCTTTCATCTAACATTTCCCTAGTATTCAAGCTAGGACAAAATCTATCAATCATACCTAAATTCACACTTCAGAAACAAAAAATTCCACTTATCTTACTTCTATAGAGCACAAAGTTTTCAGATACAAGACTTTTAACTATTCTTACCTTTATCAGAGAACAAATATTACAGGTCCTACCTCTTTCTTGTAGATCTGATCTCTTTTCTCGCAGATCTGACCTTTTTTATTTTATTTTATTCAGATCTGACCTTTTTCTTGGCACAAAGCTTCACAGGTTAAGTGGAATGTTGCGCACTAGGGCATAGATCTACGCCCATAGATTATTTTTCACAAAGCTTCTTCTTCTTAGTTTCTAGCAATCACAGTTTCAGGTCCCGGCAACAGAACAATTTGTTGGCACATGGGTAGACCCAGGGTTCAATGCTCAAGAGCGCACCAACAAAACACTAACTACTGGCCCTTTCGGCAACACTTGCAAAGAAAATGAATTCTCACCTGAGGTAGAGGCAGGGGTGGTTGTAGGAATTAGATGTCTGCAACCTTAGCTGGGACACAGATCCATGAATACACACTTCGCGCAACACTTAACATTAATAGTTCACCTAGAATCAACCCTTATCTCACTTCGCAGATAACACAGAGTAGCGCAGTATATACTTAGATCTATGATAATTTCAGCACTTAGCAACATACAACAGATTAGTTTCAATAGATAAAGCACTAAGCATCTTACATATCAGATCTAACATGCATTCATATCTCATAAGCACAAAGCATCAATAGATCTATCTAAACACATCAAAGAACTTAGCAAGGGGAGAGAAAAACACATCAGGTCGAGGCATAGAGCACAACACACAGAATTACCGTGGTTCATCCCCACCTTGGGGCTACATCCACAAAGTATTCTTCTTTATTATCTCGGTCAAGCAATTACATCACAGAGCTTCAACAATCCTTAATTCACACATGACAGAAGATCTACGCAGCTCGCTAGATCCTTCTTCCTTGCACTAAAAGCACAGAGCCTTCTACAATATCTTGCACTTAGCCTCTTACAAGATGCAAAGAGCATTTACATTCATTACCAGCACTTAGCTTACTTGCAACTCTTTGATCAAATAGATCCAACTTATAGCCCCCTACTTACTTTTCCTATGCATCTATTTATACATACAAAAGTGGGCCTAAGCGTGGGTAAACCCACGGGCCGACATCCCTTTCCCATTACATTAACCCAAAAACCCAAAAAGGACCTAAAGTGGGTTGAGATCCCATGATCTTTGCTTCACATCGCACTCCATCTTTGATAGGCTGTCGAAGTCCCAAAATGGTCAAATCTGACCAAGTATTCCCCAAAACTTGGTCAAGGGCCAACAACATCCTACCCATGTGATTAAAATGTCTGGATTTAATCATGGCAGGAATGATATGATTACCGAGGATTACAAAACTATAAATTTGTTTTGAGACAAACTTATTTAGGACCTAACTAGGTTGTCTTGCACAACTGAGCTTATTCACTTCTTCACTTCTCTACTCTACCTACCCTACTTGAAAAGTGAAACTTCTCTTCAATTATAGGTATATTTCTAGTGAAGCCATGTATGCAACAAGGTCACAAATGAATTCATGTTCAGATTTGAAATACAAACTCTAACATGTACCTACACATGAAGAACTAGTTGATGCTCTTGATATGGTATCAAGAATTGTTCAAGGATGAAGTGTTGTTCCAACTTGATGACTGTTTGCAGCCATTCTTCAATGTTATCATATATCTCTTTATCTTCTTATTCACCATTCATTGCTTGTATGTATTCCTCTGCCACATTCACTTGATAATTGGTCTCTATACTGTATAAGAGATTTGGTGATGTACTCATTGAAAGTTCTTCAATTCCTGAATCCAATGTATTTTCCGGTTGTTTGATTTATCCCAAAGCTTCCTCTTCATGATGGTCATAGGATTTATTCTTTACTATATTTCTGATGCCTATCAGAATATGTTCTTCTTTAATTGCATAGATATCTCCTGTTGCTCCCAAGATCCGAGAGATTTATTTGAGTAACATTCTCCCTTCAATTTATCTTTAGCTTCCTTGAAAATTTTCTTCTGGTCTTTCTAATCCTTGTATTGCACATGGATTAGTATCTGATAGCTAAGGGCTATTGATCTAAAATTAGTAACTCCAAATCAATTTTTCACGCCAATTCACACTGCTGGAGAGAAGGAACCTTACACTGCTAAATGAAAGGAACACTTGCACCAAACGTAACCTCACATTGTTGAAAGGAAAACACACTTGTTTGAAAAAGAACATCACACTACTGAAAGGAAAGCACACTTGCTTGAAAAATAACCTTGCACTGCTAAATGAAAGGCACACTTGCATAAAAAGTAATTGTTATGAGGAAAATCACTTTATGGAATGGGGTAAACCACAACAGACAGAAATGACTGCAGAAATCAACTCTAATCCCAAGTATGCTATATAAACAAATATGCTAACAAGACAAGATAAAGAGCCTACCTCGTCCAAACATTCAATGAAGTCCACTATTAAGCACTTGAATTAAATAAATACACATGCAACTTGTCCTAAACAACCAATATACACAAGCATATGGTGATAGTATATAAAGTTATCACATATGATAGCATAATCCATCAATATTCATAACAAATACGGCCATGGAATAACAATTCAAATATTTGCAAGACATTAATTGGACGCGAAAAGAGTATTTCTATTAAAATGTAATCAACAAAAGTGTATGAATGAAAAAATTCTGTGTCGACACGTTCGGAACCGAGAAACTAAGTCCCTTCCAGTTGGGCCTCCACCACTTCAATACTCCACCAAAGGCAAGCTCATATAAGAGAGACAATGAGGTTCTCCATCAAATAGGGAAGATCTTGGGGGATGAACAATGTGTTCATACTTAAAAGGACAAAGGGATGCAAACTCAATATGAAGTGAATAATCTCTCCAGAGTAACTTTTCTCTCAAATTTGAATTCTTTGTTTCTCTCCACAACTTAGATATGGCCCATTTATAGCCTTCAAATGGAACTGAAGGGATGAGTCAGAGCATTTCCAGTATATGGAAGGTCAAGGATCATGGATCCTGTGATGTGACATGGAAACCCGACACCATTTTTTAATTTTGGGCAAAAAACTCGATGTACGTGAGATGTAATGGTGCAACTTGTGTATACGCATGCTGTATAGCTGTTAGGGAGCTTATATGTGGAAAAATACAATTTTTATCTCTTGGAACTGTAAAAAGGGACTTCAAGTATGCATCGAGAAATAGAAAAGGACTTCTGAGCAAGTTGCATGGGGTGAGGAAAATCTTGCTATAACAGATGCCCCCTAATGTGTGAGGTTAGAGGAGTATCTGTGATGGCCAAAATAAATTATAATTCCCAGAAGTGGATTAATGGAGATCCAACTTGATGAACTAGTTGCTCATAAGAATATTACAATCCATAATGAATTTGTGCACATGGCTGCCAATTTGAATTACACTGCAGATCCATGTGGAAATATACCAAACAATTGTTCATGGCCATCAAAAGGAAATAAAAAAGTAGATACATGCCAAATACTGTCATAGTCACGAACAAGGCCCAGTGAAAACGAGTCGGAAAATCAATCTGAGGATATCTATATACAATGGAGTACAATTTGATCTCCCATGAACACTGAATTCATATAGGTACTGGTCCAATGAATGCTAGCAACAACTCAAGAAAGCTGCGACTATGAACTGATGTCTTCAAGTCTTATACACGATCCGCCAAAGGTGCAAGTCTACATCATGTGAATAAAGGAGTTGAGGTCAAACACAATGAGACTTTGTTTGATTACTTATCATTAAGGTATATCATTAACAAACGCGAGACAACCTACCAATAATGAAAGTAGGTATCAAGGCATCAAGTACATTCTTACAAGTGTGAATAAAGGTGTTAAGGTCGAACACTTGAAGAATCCATTGATCATGAGACATTGATGTATTCCCAACTGTCGATGGCAAGAGAACCTTCCACTCATAACTGCGAGACTCTAGGTACTCATAGGAATCTAGGCCTCATTTCCAAAATAGATGGGCTAAAGTCGATGGAAGGAGACCCGCTGAAAGGAGAGAATTAAGCCATTTCTCATCAGTCAACATGAGGTACAAAGAAATAGATTGATAATTTGGAGGAGCTCGGACGAAGAACATGTTCACAAACCAATGAACCTATGCATTTTTTGCATGCACTAAATGCAAGTAGTGCACGAAAAAGACCCTCTGATTAACAACCAATAAGGAAAACTTCCGACAAAGGAGAGGAAATCACTAATAAGGCTAATGACATCAAAGAAACTACATGAATCCCAATGTGTGAATAGATTTATGTCTGTTGAACACAAGGTAAACCCCCCAGTCAACGACCAATGAGGAAATGTCGACTGTTGGGTTCAAGGTTACCTACCCATAAGGAAAGTAGGACCAAGGTGCATGGTAGGACTACAACTTCATGTAATTATGAGACACACTAAGGGTATGGCTGACATGCAAAGTCAAGAGTTATGAGAAATGGCCGACATAGGCTGATAGACATCCTTTGAAAAATAATATGAGACATATGGATGACTCTGGAAACATAGAATTAATGATGAAACTTTGTGATGCAGGAGGCACCAATCAAACTCTCCATAGGGACTGGAAGAGTAACCAGTCGGGGGAGTAAAATCTAAGTAACGATTTCATCTTCCTAAGGTCATGCTAAACCCAAAATTTTGATGACAAGTAGACTCAAACATTTTTTCTCTGTTCAAAGGAGACACAACTGCTGCCAACATGAGATAATATTCTTTTCCCACCTGTCTTTTTTTTGTTTTTTCATAGTCAAATGAATGCTATGATATAGAGGAGGAAACAAGTGTCACGATTAAGAAATTAGTTCCAGCAGTGGAACATACCTATGCTCAATGCAAAGAGTTGCATGCAGGATATGGAAACTCGGGGAAATGTTTCCTCTTAGGGTATAGGGTGTCAAGATGCAAAGGATATAAACAAGTCTCTACTTGGCTGATGATGTAAACTGATAAGGTGATATGATTATAATGCGAAAGCGAGAACCAAAAATAGGATGAATACTGCAAGCAAGATAATGAAATTCAATTACAACTTAACTCCAAAGAATTTCCTTTTTCATAAATTTAGTCTACTTGGTTTGAAAAAGGGTTAAATTTAGTCTACTTGCGTGATGACCTATCCTATATGTTGCTCAACAAAAATACCTACCTAAGTCATGAATGGGCGACATGGCGCTAGAAATCGCAAGAATCCCTGGATAAAAACACCAAAACCATTTACATCCACTGCATTATGAGTCCACTAGGCCAAAATATTAGCAAAAACTATGTAAAGTGGGTAAACATTTTCTATAAATAGTAAAAAAATAACCAATTTACCATATCATTTGTATTTTTTACCCAAATAGTGCATTTTGGACCAATTTTCCCATGATCTTCAAGTGATGATTGTGGGAGATACAAGAGACGTAATTGACAACCGTCTGGACCAAGTAAGTCTTCTTGCCCTTCTCTTAATTTCTGTTGGTTTAAAATTTTAATTTAGGCTTCAATTCTTGAGTATTTTAAGGTGTAAATTAGAAACTAGGGTGTATGCAGGCTGTAATTCATCGGGTCATGTATACGCAGCCCTATACACAATTGTTATCAAAATAGACTGCATATATGCAACCCTATACATGACTTTGTAAACTACAGCTCGTGTACAAGTCCGCAAGTGGAATTTTTAAAATGATATTGACTCAAAAAATGATTTTAAACTTGCAAGATGGTGCTAGAGTGGAGAGAAAGAGAGCATGAAGAGGTCGATGCTGCAGTAGAATGAGATCCAGGGGCCCAAATGGAATTAAGAATATGTGGGCTATATAAATTTTGGATTCTCAAAGGCATGAGGGCTCAAGTGAGACTGCTCCGAATGCTGGTGAACTACTGGGATCCAGATACAAAGGCCTTCAACCTCGATGGGAAACCATTGAGGATTGAAGTTGAGGACATATACTTTCTGACAGGATTGTAACGTCAGGGTGAGGTGGTGAACCTAAAAGCAATGGGAGTTGGGAGTGGCATGAATATAGAGGACTACATAGCCACTCATTTTGTTGTAGGGACCGAGAAGGTAGGGAGCCAACACCTGATCAGAGCGATCAACAATCTGAGTCTAAATATTATTGTCCTAGTATTGACATGGATCACAAGGTTGACCTCGTTGCATCAGGCATCAAGGCCACTTATGTTCTACTTGGTGGAGTGGTTGCAACCCATAGTTTACGATTGGTGCACCTCACTGCTGGCCAACATAAAGAGCCAGATGACAGAGTGCAAACATGGTAGAAAGAGGAACTTCGGGTTCACGTCTATCCTATGTAGTTTTTTCTTTAAGCGGGTTCCATGTTTGGGCCCTAGATTTGAGATTGTTCCACATGAACCTTGCAATCCAACCATGGCACGGTGGATCGAGGTGATGAGGCGGTTAGGGGGCGGTAGGGTACCAACACCCTACAATGATGAATTTTTCTTCTGGTGGCGTCAGTAGATGATAGATTTGGATGAATACCCATATGCAAGGATTGACTTCAGAGGAGATCCAGACATGCCATTACCACTAGGTTCTACCTACGGAGACATAGGTATGACAAAGTGTTTTGAATATTTCATTTTTTTGTATTTTTGTAAAAGACAAAAAAAAATATTTTTGGATGATGTCAAGTACTAACTACAACATGTATTGTTACGCAAATGTGTGTCCACGACGACCAGATGGACTCCCACTACATCGGTGGAGGCACCGGGGGGATGAGCCAATGGGAGGAGATGCTGGGAGAGTGCTTCAAAACGTGCAGGGCAACCAGTCTCGTTTGACGTAAAGAATTCCCATGGTTAAGGTAGAGGATCTGTCAGAGGCGATGCAGTGATAGGTGGTAGGTGTACCCCGTGCTTGGGTGTGACTCTTCTAGCATCTCACAAACTTCATACTATGTTATCATGAAACACATCCGGTGCCATAGGTGTATATGTAGTGGTTATTCTATTGATCAGCTGTATATGTATTTTGAGGGCGTGAGCCCCAATTTTGTACTATAACACCATATTTTTGGAGAAATTAAATATAAAAAACATTGGTATTTGGCTTCACTTATATTACAATGTGTACATTGGTGAATGTGTTTTATTTGCTTTAGTTATGTGACAAATGCCAATCTAAAACATAATTAGCGTATGCATTAGATACATAATTATAACTTCTAGGTATGTGATGATAAGTAATAAAATCAAAATGTCGTTCCAAAATTCATACCCGTAGGAATTGTCGGAGTAGAGTAGGGTATCACACATGGTAACTGTCGTTCAACTAACATACTACTAATTGGGAGTCCAAGTGAACTTCTAAAGAATGAATACCATGTGAAATGACATCGCGCAAAAGCTCTATAAAAACACTATATTTGGCCACATTATTCATTGATGGCCCTAGAAAAACGCCACCTGAAGACACCAGTTGACCCTCGGTTCAGTAAACAACCCAAGCGGAGGAAGCCAAGTTTTAGTGTATGAAGACTGGCACTGTATGTGAATCCTAAGTAAACAGATGACTCCGTTGACATCTTCCATCCAAGGGAAAAATCGATAAGCAGGTTGATGACACAAAGGAAAAGATATATATACTAAAATACATTAGTATACAAAGAGTGATGCCCAAGCTTGGGGCTCAAGCGTAATATATTTTCAAGTAGAGCCCATTCTTGGGCTCAACCAACATATTCCATTCATAATCTTCTAATTCGTAGGCTCATTTTTCTAAGAAACATCGCACGATATAAGAACCATGCCACATGGGCTTGAACTTGCCTGCCCCCAGTGGTTCTTTGGCATGGTCATACAAGAGTACCAATTCACCCTCAACATATTTCTGAGGATAGGCATACTTATCATACTGGACCTTGACACATTGTTTATTTGCTTCGATAGCCATAGAGGCATCTCGACGCTGCTCATATAGGCTCTCTAGGCATATGAGGAATTCTTCAAGCTCGTAAGTGTTAGGTAGGATCTTAACTGTCAGCGTAAGAGAAGGGATTTCACATTCAATACGAAGAATCAAATCCACACCATGTACTAACTGAAATAGATAAAAACTGGTGGAAGTCTTAACCGAGGTTCAGTATGCCCAAAGTGCAGGGTAAAGCATCATATGCCAGTAAGATTTTCTCTAGCTGACAATTTTCTACAAAATGGTCTTAGACTTGTTCACAACCTCTACTTTTTCATTTTCCTGGGGGTAGTAAGGGGAAGAATGACCATGTTTAAACCCTAGTTTCAATGCTAATTATTTCATCATTTCATTCTGAAAGTGACTGCCATGACCAATGACAATATCACTTGGGATTATGAACATGACTATAATTTGATTGAACATGACAAATGCAGAAGTCTTACCATCATATTTAATTGTTGGCATGGCCTCAACCCACTTATTAAAGTATTCTATGACCATGATAATGTACTGATTCCCCCCAGCCAAGGTTGGGTTGCAATCCATAAAATCCACCCCCCACATGGTGAAGAGACTGATGGTGATGACAGGGTGAAGAGGGACTGGATGCGAGCACATATTTCAAGTGAACACCTGGCAGGGGTGACACTTCTTGACTGCTTCGACACAGTATTTAAAAATAGATGACCAAAAATAACCGGCTCACAATATCTTCTAGGATGTCTCAAGCCCAGATAGATGACCACCACAAGCCCCACTGTGACAGTCATTATTAATAGAATTAGCCTCTCCGTGAGTCAAGAAACGATGCAACATATTATCTACGCCTCGGTGATACAAATTGTCGCTGACAAAAAGGTATTTCTTATCTTGATATCATATACATAGTCGATCATCTCTCGAAAGATGTTGAGGGAACTTCAAGGTTTGAAGATAGATCAAAATGTCTCCATACCAGAGGTGTGATGACGAGATAAGGAAAATGTGTTCATACACAAATGAATCGACATGAATAACGTCCTCATCTAACCAAGGGAGATGAATCGACATGAATAACGTCCCTAGTATGGTCACCAATTCTTTTACGAGGACAATCATTGTATGGCATGGAGTAAACCACAACAGATGGAAATGAATGCAAAAATCAACTCTAATCCCAAGTATGCTATATAAACAAATATGCTAATAAGACAAGATAAAGATCCTACCTCATCCAGACGTTTGATGAAGTCCACCGTTGAGCACTTGACTCAAAGAAATATACTTGTAACTTATCCTCAACAACCAAGATACACAAGCATATGGTGATAGTATATAAAGTTAACACATATAATAGCATAATCCATCAATATTCATAACAAATACTCCCATGGAATAAAAATTCAAATATTTGCAAGACATTATTTGGATGAGGAAATAATATTTCTATTAAAATGTAATCAACAAAAGTGTATGAATGACAAAATTCCGTGTCAGCACGTTCGAAACTGAGAAACTAAGTCCCTTTCAGTTGGGCCTCCACCACTTCAATCCTACACCAAAGGCAATCTCATATAAGAGAGACAACGAGGTTCTCTATCAAATAGGGAAGAGCTTGGGGGATGAACAATGTGTTCAGATTTAAAAGGACAAAGGGATGCAGACTCAATATGAAGTGAATAATTTCTCTAGAGTAACTTTTCTCTCAAAGTTGAATTATTCTTCTCTCTCCACGGCTTGGATATGGCCCATTTATAGCCTTCAAATGGAACTAAAGGGCCGATTCAAAGCATTTCTAGTTTATGGAAGGTCAGGGATCATGGATCCCGTGATGTGACATGGAAACCTGACACCATTTTTTTAAATTTTGGGCACAAAACCCGATATATGTGGGCTATAATGGTGAAACCTGTGTATATTCAAGTTGTATATATGTCAGGGCACGTATATGTGGAAAAATACAATTTTTATCTCTGGGAACTGAAAAAAGGGACTTCAAGTATGCATAGGGAAATGGAAAAGGCCTTTTGAGCAAGTTGCATGGGGTGAGGAAAATATTGCTATAACAGTAACCTTACACTGCTGAAAGGAAAGCACACTTGCATGAAATAAATAATCAAGGTTTTGGGGAAACTCACTATAGTGGTCACGTAGGTTCTTTCCTCCCATCTTACAATTTCTACTCCCCCAAGTTGTGTAATTTAAAAGCATCCTACCTATGCTCTAATACCTTTAACACCTCTAAAACAACGGCTCCAAAAATGTTGGGAAAAATATTTGCATGTTAATTCCAACATTAAATTATCAATCAAGGCTCGTAAGCTTCGAGGCACAAGCACAATATGTGCAATACTAAAGCTAGAATGTCTTTAAAGCATAAGAACTTGAAAATAGTGAGGAATCACACTTGCATGATGCTCCAAAGAAGAAACTACTTCTTCTCAAAAGGAAATATGGTTTCACAAATGAACTCAATGAGCCTTCAATTAATCATTTACTAGAAGATATAACCAAAGTCACACTAAGCTTACTGAGAAAGGAAATACAAAAATATAAAACAAACCGGTTACAGATGAAATGACACCACTCTGCAAATCTACTATTTACATATGTAGCACTTCTTCCTAGAAGAGGACCCTGCCTTTCTTGGGAACAAGCTACCTTTGAATCACTCAGTAACAAACTAACACCAACAACACAAAGTAATAGTAATGGATCTTTATTATTAACTTCGAGTTTCATATTACAGAGACAATTTTTTTAACTCCCCCCTACATACAGATATACCCTTTTTCCAACATAAATAGATCTCTTATTCGATGGATAGAACCATCCAAACAATATTCGGCCTATCTTAGTCTCAGAAACATAATTACAAAGAAAATAACAGAGTTTGTTGATTCATTACAATCATGACAAGATCTCCCAGATCGTATTGGCTGAAATAGATTATAAAGAGTATTTTAAAGCATATCTATTAAATCTCATTCATAGGAATGAGATAAAAAATCTCGATCTATTGATGAGTTGCCCAACTTCCCACGTTAAAGGAGGGAATTGGAGAGATTTTTGACAAAGGAACCACGCTTCTCCTCAAAAACCCGGGTGTGATTGAAGCAACATGAAACCATCCTAGGCTTCCAATCTACAATACTCATATGCCCATTTTCCATTAAAACACCTAGAAGTATTACAACCTTCAAAATCGGATCCAGAACTGAACTTTGCTAGCATGAACTGAAATCTGTAAGCAGGAACGCTTTATCTGGCACATGAACTATTCTCAACATTTACCAACATTAGAAAAATATCATTTAAACCTTATTAAAATGTTGAAATCAAAGGAAATATATAAATTAATTAACATTTTACCTTATCATGCTTAGGACTGTAGGTTTGATGCATATAGATAGTGATATGATAAGGGTTGGATAGAGATATAAGCATTCTTGGACAAAAAGATAAGATAAAAGAACTCGAAGAGAGCTATCCAATGAACAATCCCGAGCACAAAACCGAGCCCATATAAGAAAGTTACAACTAAAACAGTAAGGGTAAAATTTCAACATTAGATTACTTCCAGAGGGCATAATCCATGCTCAGAAGTTTGTTTGGGGTTTAGGAGAAATCTATGGAAAGCTTATGAACCATAGAATACAACCATGGAACTAGATTTGGGATATGGGTACTTGAAAATGTGTAGGAAGAGAAGGTATACACATGTAGCATACATGGATAAATTGAGAAGAATAGTTAAAACTTCTCCAGACCATAACTTTCAGCTCGGAGATCCAATTTGAGAAACAAAGTAGTTGCTAGAAAGGTATTGAGGAAGAGAAGACATATATCCACCCAAAAATTTGAATTTGGAACTAAAATTTCTCAAAAAGTAATAAATTTATTTCTATAGGTAGCGTGTTAATGTTGTAACTTTTCGCTCATAACTCAGATTGAGGAATGAGTATAACAATTGGAAAGCCATCTAGAGAGGAATGCATCTAAGGAATCATATTTTTATTTTGGTGCACTATGTTATTCATAAATTGATATGAGGAATAACCTCTGTTATAATTGATGAAATGTTTTATGTTATGTATGTTCGAACAATAATCATTACATGCACATTTCTTGCAGAATTAGAGGTTCATGAAAAAAACTTTGGTTATTATATGAGGATTGGAGTTATAGAATATGCTTAGGGATCTTACAGCCATGAAAAAGAGGTCATAGGTCTGGATGTCATCATGGGGAATGTTGAGACAAAGTCAAATGGAAGAAGATACATGCATGGGCCTGTAACTATGAGAATCCTGCATAGAGAAGTGCATAGCTATAGAGATGATAATGAAAGGATTATGAAGGTTCATGAAGAGATACTTCAGAGGTTGAATATGCTTCATAATCAAATTAACAAGGACTATGGAACCAAGGAAGATCTAATGTTAGACAAGTGACAACATCTAGATCCCATATCAAAAGGGATGATCATGGGAATGATAGGAAATCAAGAAGCATGAGCAGGCACCATCATTCTCCAAGAAAATCCACCAGAAGAACTCGTGCAAGTTCAGGGCTAGGAAGCAGCCCAAGTGTGTCTCCGATCCGAGGGTAAAGGGGAAGGCCTGAGGCAGACATCTTTCAAGGTGAATTCCAGAAAATTAATCCACCAACTTTCAATTGTGAGCACAAGAAAGGAGAATAGGTAGAGAATTGGCTATTAGATACGAAGAAATATTTCTAGTTGCATGATTACCCCTCAAGGGTAGAAGTTAGAATTGCAATCTACCACTTGCAATGAAGGACAACCATGTGGTGGGATCAACTTAAGAAATCCAAGCACCATGATGAGAAAAGGATCTCATGGAGAGAGTTCAAAGGATATTTCCAAGAGAAATATTTTTCTAAGCATTATTATGAAAGGAATATGAAAGAGTTATTTGAACTCAAGTTGGGAAGGATGACAATAGAGGAATATGAGAAGAGGTTCTTTGAATTTCTAAAGTATGTGGACTTCATAAAGGATGAGAAAGTCGAAATGCAAAGGTTTCTAAGTGGGTTACCTTCTTTCTATAGTGACAATATTCAATATGATAACCCCAAGACTTTGGAGGAAGCTATAAGGAGAGAAAAACATCTTTATGAGCATAGTAGAGGAAGGCCAATTTTCCAAAAAGATTGGAATGACAAAATGAAGGGTAAAAAGGATCAAAGGTAGAAGGGTTTTAAGCCACCCTTTTTCAAGAACAACTCACAAGCTGTAATGTCCCCGATCCGGGACCCTTGGTAATTGTACATATAGTTTGGTGAGCCGTTGATGCTAATATTTTATGTAATGTTTATATATGATGTTAATCCATTGACACCTGGATTTTGGTTTTGTGTGCATCTAAGCAAGTGCACGTAGAATTTCTATAAAGACAATGTGTGCACATTTTGTGTGTT